>APFE031381887.1:72760-140506 GCA_000404065.3 Pinus taeda | reverse complement strand
TACAAATGTTTACACTCCACAACAAAATGGAGTAGTAGAAAGAATGAATCGCACTTGTTTGGAATGGCGAGGTCTATGTTAACTTTCAAAAAGTTAAGTCCAACATATTGGGCAGAAGCAATTCATACAATTGTCTACTTAAGAAATAGATTTCCAACTGCTTCTTTAGACGGAATCACACCTTATGAACCTTGGTTTGGTTTCAAACCTCGAGTTAAACATCTTAGAGTTTTTGGGTCAGTGTATTATGCCTTAGTTCCGAAAGAAAAAAGAACTAAGCTTGACTCGAGAAATTTAAAATGCACAATGATTGGCTATTCTGATGAGAAGAAAGGGTATCGTCTTTTGACCAATGGAAAATTTATTGTGAGCAGGGATGTCATTTTTGATGAAACCGAGAGTAAGAGTGCTGAAGATATTGAAAATCTTCTTCACAAGTTAGAATCTAAGGGAAGTAAAAGAAATGATAAAAAGCAAAGTCTACCAACTTCACCAAATTGGTATGAACTTGATTTTCCTTCCTCTGAAGATGAGTCATCTACATCTACATCAGCAACAGGGTCTTCAAGCAGTTCATCCGCATTTCCAAGCAGCAGCAATTCTTCTGACAGTGATTCTTCACATTCTTCACCTGAACGACGAACATCAGTTTATATTAATCCTCTTTACAATGATGGGGACTTTACAGAAGCACAAACAAGTGAGCACCAACTTCCGAAATGGGCAGTTCAACTTTTGAAAGATGTAAAGCCTGATGAACAGAATAAAACTGGCACCAGAAGGGCACATAGAAGTGAAGGCAATTTTGCCTTGATCGCAAATGATTTTACTGAACCTTCCACATACAAAGAGGCAGTAAAACATAAAGAATGGCAACAGACTATGGTTGAAGAATATAAAGCAGTAATTGATAACAACACTTGGAAACTTGTTGAATGTCCAGCAAATGTTAAACCCATCGGATGCAAATGGGTTTACAGAATTAAGTATAATCAGAAGGGTGAACTTGACAAGTATAAAGCACGCCTTGTCGCAAAAGGTTTTGCGCAGCAGGAAGGCATTGATTATGAAGAAACCTTTGCTCCAACAGCTAAATGGAACACCATCCGATTAACACTTGCATTGGCCGCTTAGAAAGGATGGAAACTTCATCAAATGGATGTGAAAAGTGCTTTTCTCAATGGGGATTTACAGGAGGAAGTGTATATGACCCAACCACCAGGTTTTGAAGTTGAAGGACAAGAACATAAAGTCTGCAAATTGATTAAGGCTTTATATGGATTAAAACAAGCTCCCCGAGCTTGGTATGCAAAGATGGATAATTACCTTAAGAAAGTTGGTTTTCAACAAAGTGAATCTGATGATACTTTGTATGTGCGACAACAGGGAAAATATCTGGTAATTCTTGTTATGTATGTCGATGATTTGATCATTACTGGCAACCATGATGATCATATTGCATAGGTGAAAAAGGAGTTAGAAGCAGGTTTTAAGATGACAGATTTGGGATTACTTCACTACTATCTTGGAGTTGAAGTCTTCCAATGTCCACATCATATTTCCATTTCTCAGAGTAAGTATGCAGCAAAGGTTCTTTAGCGATTTGGCATGCAAGATTGCAAGCCCGTTCTCACCCCCATGGAGCAAAACTTGAAACTTTCAAAATTTGAAGGGGGGGAAAAGGTGGACAGTACAACTTACAAACAGTTGATTGGCAGCTTGATTTATTTGACAAATACTCGTCCTGATCTATCTTATGCAGTCAGTATTCTTTCACGTTTTATGCAAGAACCACGAGACAGCCACTGGAATGCAGCCAAAAGAGTTCTTCGATATATCCAAGGAACAAAAGATTTTGGTCTTCTTTACACAAAGACTAAAAATTTTGTACTTTGTGGATATTCTGATGCCGACTTTGCTGGGAGTATTGATGATCGAGCATCAACATCAGGTTATTTAATGAATATGGGGTCAGCAACAGTATCTTGGAGTTGTAAAAAACAAGCTACAGTGGCCACTTCTTCAGCAGAAGTAGAGTACATTTCAGCATGGGAAGCAGCATGTGAAATTGTTTGGTTGCGCCGAATTTTGCAGGACTTGGGCATTTCTTAGGCAGAAGCTACATCATTGTTCATTGACAGCCAGTCAACCATCAAACTTGCCAAGAACCCAGTTTTTCATTCAAAGACAAAGCATGTGGACACCAAGTATCATCATATCAGGTCGCTCATTGCCAAAGATGTCCTCAAACAAGTTTATTGTCCTTCCGAAGATTAGATCTCTGACATTTTCAGCAAACCGCTTGGCAGAATAAAATTTACTAAGTTCAGGGATGAACTTGGTATCTGTTGTAATGTGTCTTTGGATCATAGGGGGGAATGTTAGATGATCCAAAAATACAATTTTATCATAGGTTATAAAATTAGAATAAAATTAGAATAAAATAATTATTAATTTAAGATAAATTAATAATTATTATTCTAGAATGTTTAATTATTTAATGGAGAATTTTAGAATTAGCATATTGTTGTAACTAGATATGACTCTCCAAATGTGTCGTATCTTAGGCTCTATTTTAGGAGATTAGTTAGCTAGTTGGTTTGAATAGCATTTATTGTAAATGGACACTTGTTGTTTAATAAGTGATCCATAATTTGAGGTAGTTAGGACATGGAGCTTATAAATAGCTCATTGCAAGAGTGTTTGTGTTGTTCGGGTGTAAGCTCTTGCAATTCAATTATGTAATTATTTTTTCTTGATTAATAAAATTATGTGTCTGAGGACACTTCTGCCATTAATTGATCTCCTGCTAAACTATACTAGGATCAATCCCAAGAATTTCCTCACAAGACCAAGCGAATACATCTCTAAGCTCTTTAAAGAGATCAACATAAATTTTAATCTCTTCAAGGGAACAATTAGCTCCAATGACGATATTTTCAATAATGTTGGGATTCTTGGAAATGTTCACCGGAATAGTTTTCAAAATGTTAGCCATATTAATTTCAACAAAGATATGTGTTGGAGCCAAAGGGTTTAAAATTTTGTGAACACTTCCATGAGAAAGAGGACTGGAAAAACTTGATTCAACTTTATGCAAGGGAGAAAATAGGAACAATGATTCAAATCATCCTTATTGGTGCCATTCCATTACCATCTTTTTCCTCTAGAAACACCATCATTTGTCTATCTTTTTCCTCCATAGACCCCTTATATCCATCGAAATTGATTAATTAATAGCATTATAGTTGTTAGTTTACATTAAAGTTAATTTATGAATTTTTATGGTTAGAAATTAGGAATTTTCACAAAAAGATTACAGGAAGTCATAACATCCTGTAAATGGTTTATCATCTGACACATGGCATGACAGGCAAGCCAAAGCAATGGATAGGAACGAGACCTGGAATGTACATGCATGGTGAAAAATCGATTCTACAGTAAATCAAAAGCTCCTAGTTATGCGGTCAACGCTGGTCAAACCCCAACCTTTTGGTTACAAAGGCAACAAAAAGCCATGGTTTCCCAAATCGGTTTCGTTTTGTTTTTGGAAATCAGTTTAGATTAGAAAGGACCAAAAATCACTCTTTTGTAAAATCAGAAACATCTGCTTAATGAATGTACATTCGATTTAGATAGGGACAAGCAGATAAATACTGCGTATTGTTTTGTTTCAAGGATAATTCCGATTAAGATTATTATCGTTGTGTATTGTTTAAGAACAGAACTCTTGTATGTGATTGCAATCTTCAGCACTTAATTATAGTCACGGTTTTACTCCAGTAGTGTTTATGCGTTAATACTCTCGTTGCTTGAGTTTACATCAATGTGCCATTGAAGCGTGTACAGGCCCTGCGTGGATTGGTATACTGTTAATTTCATTTACACAGTGTTTTTGAATTTGAGTAGTGTGTGTAGTGATTAGTGTTATTTCCATGTTTATTATTTTATCGATTTAATTAGAAATTCTTGCAAATGGTATTTATGGTGATAGCTTAAAAGATTTGATTGTTAGATCATTGAACCATATCTTGTAAGAGATTTGATCCATTGTTGGATTTTAAAGCATCTCCATAGACTCTGTCTTCATGCTTTTAAAATTCAGTGTGATTTTGATTTTTCATGAATGCTTAAGTGTTAACTAGACAGAGCTTTTGTGCATAGCATCCTTGTAAGAGGATTAAAATCTCAGTCTAGCAATACGTTGTACCTTTAGGACAGTTAGATAAATTAGGTGATCTGAGTGTTAAGGTGAGAGGAAACATATCTTAACCTCCTATAAAGGAGTGTTGTAGCCTGTCATAGTAAACACTTAGTTAGGAATCCTTTATGTCTATAGACTTTAGACACGTGCCTCTAAGTTTACCTCCCTTGGTTGATAATAAATCTACTCTAATCTAGCACCCTAGATTGGCCACTACATTTTGGCGCCGTTGCCGGGGAGGCGCAATTAGAGGATTTCGAAAAAAAATCAAAATATAAAAAAAAAATTAAGTAAACAAAAACAAACAAAAACACAACATAGATTTGATTGTCACTTTAGAAGTCATGTTTGCTTATGCCTAGATCTAGAGATAATAAAGGTAGATTCACAAAAACCCCCATCCAAAAACTAACCTACCATCAGGAGTAGACCCTTTGGGAAAGACTAAACACACAACACCAGCTGAGGAAATCACCATAAAAAAATTAGAGGATAAACACAGATCAGGCCAAAGACTTACACTTATTGAGAGACAAATCTTATTGGCACACAAATCTCAGAAGAAACATCTCCCTGAATCTTCTACAAAGAGAGAAAGTAGAAAAATAACTCAACAATCTCTAGAACAACTCTTTGGAACGAGTGACACTGAACAAGTAATTAAATCACCAGAGGAATCTATAAAAATGGTTGAGGAAGGAGGAGGATCAGCAAGAAGACCCACTCCTAAACAACAACAAGATCAAGGAGAGGAGGAAGAGTCAACCTTTAAATTTCCTATCCACGAACTAGAAGACAATCATGATGAGGAAATAAAAATGAAAAACATACCTCCTTCTGTGTTACCAAACTTTTATGGCATGGCTTCAGAAGACCCAGATTCATTCTTGTTTGAGTTTGACATTGTCTGTCGAACATATGGTTACACAGTGATGCCCATAGGCTTAGACTCTTCCTAGCAACATTAAAGGCATTAGCACTAAGATGGTTCATGGGACTTGGTGAGAATGCAATAACTGATTGGGATGGCATGAGAAGAATATTTCTAAGGAAATATCAACCTTATTGTAGATCAAAGGATTCTAAAGATGATATCTTTAGGATGAATCAACAAGAGGATGAAATTTTAGAAGAGTACTTGGAACGATTTGCTTACAATTTACAAAAATCAAAACATCGATCCATGACTCTTGATCTCATTAGAACAACATTTTTTAAGGGCATTCGAGAGGAATACTTAGATGATCTTAATTTGATGTGCAAAGGTGATATTTCCACATTACCTTTTGAAGAGATTGCTGATCTATGTGAAAAGTATTCTAGGAGAAAAGCCAAAATTGGAAAGAGAACCATATCATCCAAAGCCACAAAATCTGCTTCAGCAAGTGTCACACGAGCTAAAATAGGAAATTTGTTAGAAGAATTAAAAAAAGATCTGTTGAGTACCTTAGGAACTCAAATTGACACTCTTAAAGCTAAGAAAAGACAAGAAGAGGAGGATCAAATGATGGCTATCTTTTGTCCAAAATGCCGGAAGAAACATGCCTTAAAACATTGCCCATTAGAAAACATTCAAGTTTGTGCCTTTTGTATTGAAAATCATGATATATTTCATTGCTCTAAAGTCAAGGTTTTGCAGAATTGTAATGTGGAAGCCAATACAGATATGGAGAATGTGTATTTTATGGGCGCAAAGAGACCATGGCAGCCAAGACCTCCACCTCAAGGTATGTTCCCAAACCAGAATTTGCAATTTCCTGCACATGATCAGATGTATGCTCAGAATTCATGGAATGTACCCATGCCATGACAGCACCAAAGTTACCCACAACAACAATGGAGACCATCTTAGCAATACTCTCAACAATATCAACCATACCCTCAACCATACCAACCATATTCGCAGCCATATCAACAATATCATCAACCATATTCGCCATATCCTCAATCATATCAGCGATATCCTTAGCAGCAAGTTGTTTACCCACATCAACCCCAACCCACTCAACAAGCATTGCCTGCTCCTCCACCAATAAATCCACCACAATTACAGCTTTCATCTAACCCACAACCTCATAGACCTACTCAAATCCCTGCTCAACCTGTACCAAATCCAAATAATAGAGAAAAGAGACCAGCCTACAATGTAGATGAGGGACCCTCATATCCCACATTACCCTTGAAAAATATCAATTTGAGGTCTGGTAAGGCACTTCACAAAGAATCTCCAGCAGTTGATAAACAAGAAGAAAACGAAGAAAATGAAAATGAAACTTCAACTCAAAGGAAACTAAATGATGACATCAAACACAAACAAATGCAACCATTGCATCCACCACCTTTTCCAAACAGATTGGTCCAAACAAAACTTTCCATGTCTATACCATAGTTTGATGTTTTAGATGAGCTAAAGAATTTCTATATAAAAATCCCGCTACTACAAGCCATAAAAGACATTCCCATATATACTAAAGCCATCAAATAACTATGCCTTAAAAAGCCTACTAGGAAAAGAGTTGATCCACAAACCATTCATGTTATTGGACATTTAGCTGGCCTTATGACAAACACCATTTCAATGGAAAAGTATTTTGATCCTGGTATTCCCAGATTCACTACAATCATTAACAACATACATATTCCAAACACTTTAATTGACCTTGGGGCCGCAATAAATGTGATGACTCTTGAAACCATGAAAACACTCCAGCTCACAAATCTGCAGCACACAACAATTGTTCTAAAACTCGCTAATAGGTCTAAAGTGATTCCTGAAGGGATTTTGGAGGACATAGTTGTTTCACTAGACTCTTGGGAGTATCCAGTGGACATTTTAGTTCTCCAGCCAAAATCCAATTTAGGAGGACACCCTATCATCCTTGGTAGACCATGGTTAGCAACTATTGATGCATTCATAGGATGTAGACGGGTAATATGATCTTCACGAGGAACTGAAAGAAAACAACTCACTCTTTTTCCATTCAGGCACAAATCACCACAGTAGCACACAATTTATGGCTTGATGATATACAGATAAGGCAGAAGTTCATCTGTTTTCCAGCATCAACAATTCTAATGATTTTCAAGAACATAATAATGAATGGATTTGGTAGAATTTCTTCCTTTCCTCAACCTGAATGTTTCCGAAGAATTGAGAAATGACCAATACCATGCTGCAAAATGAACTTTTTGGCAAAATTTTCAGGAAACATGCATCCATTCATTCTTTGCAAACAACATTTCACAACATTTTTCCTATCCAATCTATCACAAACACACAGAGTAAGACCATAGAGATTAGTCCAGGAAAAACTTTGAATATTGGCACTCACCTAGACTCATCTTAAGAAGAGAAATTAATTCAATTATTGAGAAAATACCAGATAGAATTTGCTTGGGACTACACCGATATGCACGGAATTCACCCTGAAACATGCACTCACCATATTTATACAGATAGTAATATCAAACTAGTGAGGCAACCGCAGAGACGAATGAATCCCATGCTTCGGGATATTGTTAGAGAGGAATTACAAAAACTGTTGAAAGTCAATTTTATCTATCCTATCTCTGACAGTCAGTGCGTATCCCCATTGGTAGTAGTGCCCAAGAAAAATGGTAAGTGGAGGATTTGTGTTGACTACAGACAATTGAACAAAGCAACCCTCAAAGATTATTTCCCACTACCATTTATTGACCAAGTGCTAGACACATTAGCTGGGAAATCATCATTCTCTTTTCTTGATGCTTTTAGTCGGCTACAACCCAAGATCAGGATAGCCTTAGAGGACCAGGACAAAAAACCACTTTTACTTGGTCCCTGGGGCACCTATGCTTTATAATGTTTGCCATTTGTACTTTGTGCAATTGGCTCCAGGCTTACATTTAGAGAGTTGTATTAGGCCTATTTTTGCTGATTTAGTTCATGATTGTTGTTGAAGTTTTTATATGGATGATTTTTCAGTGTATTGGTGATTTCATGAGCATGCCATTAAAAATCTTGAAAAAGTTTTGAAGAGATGTATTGAAGGCTAATCTGTCCCTGGGGCAACGAAAAGTGTTTTTATGATGTTAAATTGAAGGATAGATTTGTAGGGGACACTATATTTCTTCTCAAGGCATTAAAGTTGATCCATCAAAAATCCAGATCATTTTCAATCTGTCCAATTCCGAAGGACTCGAAAAGAGGTAAGAGTTTTCTTAGGTATGCAAGCTATTACAGAAGATTTATTGAACATTTTAGTAGAATAGCTTTACCTTTGTTTAAGCTTCTAGCCAAAGATGCACCTTTCAACTGGAATGATAATTGTCAGCAAACATTTGAAACACTCAAAGAAAAGTTATCAACCACACTAGTCTTAAAAGGACCTAACTGGAACCTACCATTTCACATCTTTACAGATGCATCTGATACTGCAGTAGGTGCCTCATTAGGCCAAAAAGAGGAGTCTTGTCATTATGCCATCTATTTCATTAGTAAAAATCTAACACCTACAGAATTAAACTACACAGTCACAGAAAGAGAAATGCTTGCAATCATACATGTTGTGAATAAATTCTGACATTATATAACTGGTTATGAGGTTTTTGTACATACTGAACATTCTGCCATTAAGCATTTAATGAATAAACCAGTAACTAGTGGCAGAGTTACCAGATCGTTGCTATTATTACAGGAATTTAACATCACAGTGTTAGATAGACCAAGTAAGGAGAATCAGGTGGAAGATTTTCTATCTAGACTACAAAATCAAGCTGAGGTTGTTCTGGTTGAAGATTCTTTTCTAGATGAAAATTTATTTTCAATTTCAATAGTGAATCCTTGGTATGCTGACTTCGCCAATTATTTGTCCACAGGAAGAACACCTCCATATTTTACTCCAAAGGAAAATAAGAGGCTAATAAAACAAAGTGCTCGATACTCATGGGTTAATGGAGATTTATTTTACACTGGTTATGATATGATTATTAGACGATGTGTAAGAAATGATGAAATAATTGATATTTTAAAATCTTGCCATGATGAACCATGTGGTGGGCATTTTGTAGCTAAACGAACAACATTCAAGATTCTTAGTCTTGGATACTACTGGCCATCTATTTTTAAGGATTCCAAGAAGTACGTGAAGAGTTGTGATAGCTGTCAAAGAATGGGTAGGCCAAAAACTACAGATGAGATGCCACTTCAGCCTCAAGTACACCTAGAGCCATTTGAAAAATGGGCTCTAGATTTCATAGGACCCATCAATCCAACTTCCAAAGGTAAGAAGTACATCCTAGTATGTACTGATTACGTGACAAAATGGGCTGAAGCCAAAGCACTAGTCCGGGCAACTGAACAAACAGTGGTAAACTTTCTTTTTGAAGAAATTTTTGTAGGGTATGGAGTACCAAGGGAGATAGTGACAGATCAAGGTACTTAGTTTACTTCAAAGTTAGTTAAGGACATCACAGAAAAATATAAAATCAAGCACAAAAGAAGTACACCTTACCATCCACAGGCCAATGGCCAGGTGGAATCCACAAATAAAACATGGCCAGGTGGAATCCACAAATAAAACATTGGAAGGAATTATCACTAAGACCGTAGCAATGAACAAAAAGAATTGGGAAGAGAAGCTCAAAGATGCACTCTGGGCTTATAAAATCACGTGGAAGAATACTACATGATTTACACCATATCAGTTGGTGTATGGAAAAGAGGTAATGCTTCCTATTGAGTTTCAAATACATACTTTTAAGATGGCTGTAGATTTAGGACTTGACCTTAATGAAGCACAACAAGAAAGAATTCAGCAGTTGAACCAGCTGGATGAAATGAGGCAGCAAGCAGAGGAGACAACACTCCTAATGCAGAAACAAAGGAAGCAGTGGCATGATGAACATATAAAAAAGAAACAGTTCAAAGAAGGAGACTGGGCTTTACTCTTTGACTCTAAATTCAGAGATCATAAAGCCAAATTTACCACACATTGGATGGGCCCATATGAAATAGTTCAAGTTTATGAGAATGGGTCAGTCAAGCTTATTACCATTGATGGAGAAGGTCACCCCTTTCTTGCCAATGACCATAGATTAAAACTCTATCATAATCCCATCACCAAAGAGGATTTTCTTCAAACTGTATCTCAGCAAAAGGAGGTTGAGATATTGCAGCCTTCAGCTGTAGTATCTCTACCTTAGTTCATTTCATTTCAATTTAGAAATAAAATAAATAAATAAATTTAAAATAAAAACAATAATGGTTTAGATGTGAAAACTAGACTCTGGCACACTCTAACCCAGAATTCTTACTTGAAAACCAATTCTTTGGCTGGTAAGAATTCCTTGTTCTTTTTGTTTCGTGTTGATTCATCGATTCAATAATGACTTGAGGACAAGTCAAAGCTTTAGTGGGGGAGAAGAATCAACATTTTTGTTTTTCTTATCTCATCTCCTCATTGTAAATTCTCAAAGAGTTTGTTTCAGCACTTCAGTATTTCAATAAAGAAGTTGTTTTTGTCTTTGTTCTAATCAGAGGGACTTGTTTAAGCACTATGCAGTGGGACTTGTTCAGAAGACTATGTTACCAGCACCAAAATTAGAGGGACTTGTTCAACAAACATAAAAGGGACCTATTAGAGACTGCTATCTCAAGCTACTTCAGTAAAGGTTCAACAAAGTTCCAACATAGTTTAAAGGTTGCTTATCACCGAGGCTCCATCAACACCAAAGATCAAGGAAGCTGCACACATATAGTTCTTTTCCAGATTTCAAAGAAGCTGCACAAACATTCTCCAAATCTCAGAGGGACCTGTTGTATCAAAATTCATCTCAGAGGGACCTGTTATGGACAACAAAGATTAGCCATATCTGAACAAGAAAGATCGGTCCTACCTATGCATGCCAACTCAACTCTTGATCAACCAATAAAAGTTTAATGTATTGTTGTAATTTTTATTTTTAACATTTAAATTCTTAGATTATTTTAGTGTTAAATGTGATGACTATGACTTCTTATGATCAATTTCAAAAACACCCATATATCCATCACCCTTGTCATATTCCTAATTCCTACCATTTCCCAACACTCTAGCCTATCCCCATACTCCTCCTACGATTTTTAAATATTCTACTATACCACCCTCCCAACCTTGTTATTAACTCCTCATCGGCCATCAAACCTTACTATCGTTCCAACATCTCCCTATTCGGCCAAGTACCAATGAGCAAGGGACAAGTGGTGAACTATTGGAAAGACAAATGTTACACAATTTCATTCATTGTTTTTGAATCAACCAAGTTATAACATGATCGTTCGACCAAGTCGACTCATGCAAACAACTATCTGTTATCATACTCTAGTACTCCATACATGCTTACGGAGTTCTCATGATGGTACTCATATAACCCAGTACAACTACTCCTCTGTCTTTGTAATATGAATATGCTCTATTATTATCATTATAGTGGATTGGGTCAAGTCGGTTGTTAAAGTTAAATTTCATTCTCAGTTGTAAAAAGGGCGTTCCATACTAGTAATTCAAGTGCTGTGATTTTAAAAACAAAGGCCGAGAACAACAAGTGCTATGAAAGGAAATCACTGTAATTGGGCTCACAAGTTTCCACCTCCGCCATAATTCAAGGACAGTCATTTGGCTGCTGCCTACGCCATTGAAGAAGCTGATCTCGAAGAACAGAGGGCGCTACCAGGTCGGTTGTGTGGAGCGAAAAACAAAGGTAACAAACCAAAAGTCCCTTGTTAAATTATTAAGCATAAACGAAGAGGGTTAGAGCAGGAGTTTCTCTATCAAAATGACTAATAGAGTAGAGCCAAACACATTTGATAGTTCTCAGTACCATGATGACTGTATTGAAATTTTAAGAGAAAAATAATGGCTACCCTTCTTGCAGAAGTTTAATGGGAGCAATGAAGAAGTAACTAAACAATTTTCCTTTACATTTAATGGGGAGAAAGCATTGATAGGCAATTTCTCATTTAGGATTTCAGAAGACACCATAGCACAATCCTTGGGGATCAACCCAGAAGGATAAAAATACTTCAAAACAAAACAATGCAAGGAAAAATCATGGACCCAATTCATGTCTAGGTCGAGGGTTTCATCTGTTAACTGGAAGAAGGGTGTCCCTAGGAGCTGGCTAATGCATCCATGGGACGAAATGGTGTATATCATTCAGAAATTTGTTACATGTGAGGGTCGTTACAACATATTCTATTTATACCACATCAAACTCATGTTACATTTAAAAGGGCAGTGCACCATTAGTTTACCATATTTCCTTTTGCAGAGCTTGACCAAGATGTCAAAAAATATCCAAAAGCAAAAGGGTAATGAGGAAAAAAACTTGTATCATTTTGGGTTAATTAAAATTCCCATTGAATTTGAAGTGCAGAAAAGGAGAAAGACTTGGAAGGAATTTCTGGTTGCCAATCAAATAAAAAATGGAGAGGATGAACAAGAACAACAAGAGCACTCAGGATTTATGCTTGACATTGATGAAGAAATCCCCATCGCAAATCAAGCAATGTCCCTCCACCTAGTAGTAGTGTGAGGATGAGAAAGATGAGGCAAGAGGCTTCCCAAAAAATGGAGCAAGACAAAAGTTTCACTACATATAGAAGAAGATCCCGGAGAGTGCAAAAGACCCAACCACAAGAAGATCAACCAAAGTCAAATGCACATGCACCGATGGACATTGAGAGCAGTGCTCATTCACAGCATGGACCAGAAGCCGAAATGGAAGTTGAGAGCAACAACAGGCAAGGAAAAGAGTCACCACCTACAATCAAGAAACAAAGGAGGCTGGAAAAAAAAATTGAAAAGTTAAAATAAGAACTGATGGAGGCCAACATGCTAGAGAAATTCATCAAGAGGGAGAACGAGATGTTGAAAACTCAGAGTAAGAAAACCCAGCAGAAGAATGAGAAGCTTAAGGAGCAAATCAAAGAGCTCAAAGCTGAACAAACTGACATTTGCAAGTGGGCAACCAAATGGTATAGTCAAAAGAAAGCCCTCAAGGAGAAATACAAGAATTTAAAACATGAGCTCCACATTCAGAAAGATGCCCAAGCTCAGAAGAACATAGATGCATTGTTAAAAGTAGCAGAGGTACAAGCAAGAACAGAGTCTAGAAGCAACACATCAGGATTAGCATGAGGACTTGCTAAGTCATTGAGCTTGGGGGAGATGTTGGTACCATTCCATTACAATCTTTTTCCTCTAGAAACACCATCAGTTGTCTATCTTTTTCCTCCATAGACCCCTTATATCCATCGAAATTGATTAATTAATAGCATTATATTTGTTAGTTTACATTAAAGTTAATTTATGAATTTTTATGTTAGAAATTAGGACTTTTCAACAAAAAGATTACAGGAAGTCATAACATCCTGTAAATGGTTTATCATATGACACGTGGCATGACAGGCAAGCCAAAGCAATGGATAGGAATGAGACTTGGCATGTACATGCATGGTGAAAAATCAATTCTACAGCAAATCAAAAGCTCCTGGTTATGCGGTCAACGCTGGTCAAACCCCAGCCTTTTGGTTACAAAGGCAAAAAAAAGCCATGGTTTCCCAAACCGGTTTCGTTTTGTTTTTGGAACTCGGTTTA
This sequence comes from Pinus taeda, assembly GCA_000404065.3. Classification (NCBI taxonomy): domain Eukaryota; kingdom Viridiplantae; phylum Streptophyta; class Pinopsida; order Pinales; family Pinaceae; genus Pinus; species Pinus taeda. The sequence goes on along the minus strand of APFE031381887.1, from coordinate 126,685 downwards.
GATTGGAAAGGACCAAAAATCACTCTTTTGTAAAAGCAGAAACATCTCCTTAATGAATGTACATTCGATTTAGATAGGGACAAGTAGATAAAGACTGCATATTGTTGTGTTTCAAGGATAATTCTGATTACGATTATTATCTCTATGTATTGTTTGAGAACAGAACTCTTGTATGTGATTGCAATCTTCAGCACTTAATTATAGTCATGGTTTTACTCCAGCAGTGTTTATGCGTTAATACTCTCGTTGCTTGAGTTTACTTCAGTGTGCCATTGAAGCATGGACGGGCCCTGCGTGGATTGCTATACTGTTAATTTCATTTACACAGTGTTTTTGAATTTGAGTAGTGTGCATAGTGATTAGTGTTATTTCCATGTTTATGATTTTATCGATTTAATTAGAAATTATTGCAAATGGTATTTATGGTGATAGCTTAAAAGATTTGATTGTTAGATCATTGAACCATATCTTGTAAGAGATTTGATCCATTGTTGGATTTTAAAGCATCTCCATAGACTCTGTCTTCATGCTTTTAAAATTCAGTGTGATTTTGATTTTTCATGAATGCTTAAGTGTTAACTAGACAGAGCTTTTGTGCATAGCATCCTTGTAAGAGGATTAAAATCTCAGTCTAGCAATACGTTGTACCTTTAGGACAGTTAGATAAATTAGGTGATCTGAGTGTTAAGGTGAGAGGAAACATATATTAACCTCCTATAAAGGAGTGTTGTAGCCTGTCATAGTAAACACTTAGTTAGGAATCCTTTATGTCTATAGACTTTAGACACATGCCTCTAAGTTTACCTCCCTTGGTTGATAATAAATCTAGTATAATCTAGCACCCTAGATTGGCCACTACAATCCTACCATCTCTCTACACTGGTCATTGCTTCTAGAATTTCCTCCTCATATGGTAAAATGATATCAAAACAATCCATAGCCAAGGTGGAAACAATTCTCCATGCCTGTGTCACATCATTATCCACATTATCTGATGAAACATGGATGGGATCAAAATATACAAAACTAATAATGGATTGATATGCAATTTATGTTGCAAATATAAGATAAGCCATTCCACCCACTTTCCCTTCTTCTAATGTGGTTATAGGAGGGGGCAAGGTCCAAGGATCTGAAAAATAATGAGTTCTAAAAGAACATTGTCGATGGACCACCCTAGAGGATGAGATGGAATTGATGTAAGAAGAAAGAGGTGGAATATTAAAAGTAACCATAAATGAGGAATACATTCCAACTCCTAAATTTTCAATAGACTGCTTGGTATTATTCACCAAGGGGAAAGTGGAGTCAACATATGCGTTTGGTTCATTGGGAGAATAAGCTAACTGATCTATCATAACAATTATCCCTTCATGAGGAAAACATAGGATCTAAAACAAAAATGAGACTATGGCATCCATCCCATAAACCCAATTCCAACCCAACAAAATATTATAATCAAGATTATCATCGACTATCTCTACTTCCATGTTAACAACCTTTCCCCCTACACAAATAGGGAAGGCGGGAAGAATCCCTTGAGGCTTATGAGAATGACCATCAAATGCATTTAAAAGAGTAGGAGAGGGAACAACTTGAGGGGACTCGATAGCTTTCCAACATGACACATATGGAAGCCCCTTCATCAACTACGATTTGAAAAAAGGTCTTCTTATGATATGTAGATTTAATTTGAAAAACCATATGATGAGGGACTCTCTTTTTAACATTTGACATATCAAATGTAATCACCAGAGAATTTTTTCAGGTCAACTTCTCCAATTTCAGTGAGAAAATCACTCCTTTGTGCAATACATGACTGGAGTATCTCTAATGTTGACATATCACAGGGGCTATGAGCTAGATCTTCAATGGAATAATTTTAAGTAGCCCTATCATTTGTACTATAAGTCAACCATTTTGAGGAGTGCTTTGACATCTGAGGTATAGGTTCAACTGTGGGCCTCTCTATATGAAGAGGTTCTTCAGTATCAGAAGCATATATAGCCTTAGAATATTCTATCTCTCCATAATAATGAGCTCTAGTTGAAATTTTAACATAAGTCTTAACCATATACACATTCTATGCAAATTCCCCTTCCTGGTTTCCCCTTGCAAGGGCTCTAGTATTAAAATTGACACCAACAAGCAATTGTTTCCCTTGGGGAAAAGGGTTAGTAAACACAGTCTGGGAACTAGAAGAACCTTGTTGGGCTAACAAGCACTGAGCACATTGAATCTTAGGGACAATATGAGTAAGATGATCCCCACTACATAACTTGCATTGGAATTTAACCTTATCTTTAGCCTCCTTCTTTCCCTCACCAGTGTCTTCACTAGGTTTATTCGCATTCCCATTCCCCACCTTATGTTTATTTTTCCCACATCATTTCTTATTCCCATTGGATTATTGACTTCCTTTGGGATTCGAGGACTAAACAACATTAACCGCAAAATGTTGAGAAGCAGGAGACATTGACGACAAAGTCTGCATCAAAAAAACATATTGTAATGACAATTGTTGTAATTGACTTAACAAGTTATCTACATTAGTATCGATCAATCCTACAAATCCATCAGCATGGGGGCTTGTTTTCAGTTTGGCGAGATTGATTTTAGATCTATGAGTATCAAGTAATATCTTGTAGAGGACTCCAAACTAAGAATATATAAGCTCTAATTGTTGGGCTCTAACAATAACCTCTTCTCATGTGAATGCTCCTGAAAGTGACACATCCTTAGATATCTCAAGCTATAATGATTTCAAAAATTAATTGAGAATAAATTCATTAGGGATATAAGCCTTGATCAATATCTTCCTTCTACACCACTCTTGAATGTGGTCATAAATATGGGTGCCCTTGTCCTGCTCAAAATTGGCTAGAAGTTCAGTTTCGACATCATAACAAACATGCAAATAAATGTGTTTGAGAAAAATTGTAGCCAACTCACCAAACATAGAAAATAACCCTCCTTTTAATTCGATATACCATTTTTCCGCATTTCTAGTTAAGGTGCATTGAAAGAGTCTCAACCTAATTGAATCATCAATCAAGGAGTTTGATGAGCACCATAAGCGGAAAGTGGTTACATGGTCAGCTAGATCCTCACTAGAATTCCCTTCAAATTTTGGTATATTAGATGGAACTTTGGTAGGTATCATGGGCCAAACTAGCTTGCAACACATAATGTCAATAGTTAATTTTGAAAGATTTGTAAAATTGAGAGTTTCCAGGAATGGTAAGTGTAGACAGATTGCAAAATTCCAAGCTCCAAGAGTGGAATTCCCAACATTTGAAAAAGAGTATCCTGGATTTTGAGAGGCACTAGGCTATGAAGGATTACTCGTAGAAGGACTGTACTATAAGGAAAATCTTGTAGTCCACTATCCATCGAAGTCATAGATACAAAATCAGTAGAGGGTAAAGTTGATGAAACTAAGGGAATCCCACTAAACAACATTCCAATAGGATAAGCACAAATGAAAGGAGCAATAGGTTAGGTTCCCCCACTCGAACTCGAGATGGAGGTAGAGCCAACAACTATCGTTCTAGGTGTAATAGTAGAGATAGAAACAATACCTCCTCCTATAGTTGAAGAAGAAGTATGCACACTAGTCATATCAACATCCATACTTGGGCCACTAACATTGGCCATTAAGAAAAAAGGAGAGTGAACAAGGCTATCTGATCTATGAGTCAAAGTACCCACGTATGATACAATGTATTGAATATGAGAGGGACTATGTTTTGTAGGAGTCCCATGGGACTCTGAAACATCTTCAATTTCTACTTCATCTTCTGAAGCCTTAAAGATACAACCAATCAAACAACATCCATGTATTTCCGCTCTAAGTGATTAGGACCGGACATCAAAATACAAGAAAATGAATAAAATGACCTCCCGAAGGTAGTTTGGGATGATGAGGGCCCAAGCATACCAGTGAAAGTATCGAAAGCCATTATGCTTACCTCCAAACAATAGCCTTTTCCAGTGTAAGTACCCAAGCTTCTCAAGGAAACCGTCCAAAATTACTATGAAAGTGATACAATGTTTGCCTCAAGTACCACAGTTATTCCCCCCGCAGTCACGTGTGTGGTCCCTAGGAAAGGAAACTAAGGTCACCAACTTGTGATCAGAATTTAGGCAGAACAGTCATGGGTATGGGATTCAATGAGTAGGAGAGGGGGCATCTCTCTTTCCTAATCTTCACATGTCCTCGTGCTTGAATCCCATGTTAGAGGATATTTCTCAGACAACTTAACGAAACTGAATTTCCACTCATTAATAAACTTCTATACTTTTTAGTTTAAGTTTCCTTGGAGATTTTACTCTCCACACACCTATTCCAAGTCGCTAAAATGAACTAGAGTAGTTGATGTTGCTATGGCAAAAAGAAAAAGTCTAGTTCATTTTAATTTAAGCACTCATTTTAGCTAGTTGTTGTTTAAGACAAAGGAAGTGAAAGTGAAACTGATGATGTTTTGACATAAAATAAATCAATAGAAAACCTAGGATACATGAGAATGAAACTCTTCTTTTCTTCATTGAAAGAGATTTCTACAAGGACGAGAAACCTAATAAAGAAAAAACTCTTTTTCTTTTTCAATTTAGCACTCACACATTCAAAACCTAATAAAAATAACTAAATCATGTCCAAAATGCATCTAACCTAATTCACACTAGCATGTAAATGAAATATTCAAAGATGTACTTAAAGGTAAACAAATGTGATAAAAAAGGTAAAGGCCAATTAAAATCGAGAAATTATATTTAAAACCCCTAAATTTCTAAGTGATTTGGTAATATTTAGTGTTATATAATAATCATTGTGCTCATCCCAATGTATATAAATATTCCCAATCTATATAAATAAGCTCGAAGTAAAAGAATAGTTGTAGTTGAGGCATATGATAAATAACATGTAAACCTAAGTCTTTCACCCACTTGAATCCTGGTCCAGACACCATGATTTCAAAGCAAAAAATAATTTTAACCTTATAACAACAATTCACACATTTGCTAAAAACCCAAAAGACTACAAAACAAAGAAAATAAAAGAGAAAGCAACAAATAAAATGATTTTATTTTTCTTTCAAAGATTTAAAAACAAAAAAAAAAAATTCAGAAAGGGAAGACAATCAAAGATCTTAAGACTAAAGGCATGATTAAGACTCAAATCCACCTAGTCACAAATGATCAAAAATATTAAAATACTAGGTGCAAATGAGAGACTTAACATTTAAATATTTTGGCCAGAAAGATGTAAAAGACTCTGAAAATCAAAAAGACTCTAGAGAATTGAAATCTCTTACTCATCCAAGAATCACAAACCCCTTTCGAAAAAAATAAAGAGAAAGAAAAACAACCAACTTCTAGGTCACAAGAGAATCAAATCAAAGAATGTGTGTTATCAACAAGTTCAAGAGCAATAAATATATGTTCCAGAGCCACAAAACAGTCAGATACCTCACAAAGAAGATCTGGAACCCAACTTCAAACACAAAATGCTTCAAAAACCAAAAACCATAGGTTGACATAAGCATTTCTCCAACAAGATGAAAGACACCAACAACAACAGTCAACAAGGTGATTACAAGCTTTACAAAGATCAATAAATCATAAACAAATTTGGTCAAAGCCTCAACAAAACCAAAAAAAGAAAATTTATTTTTTGTTTTGTTTTTATTTTTTATTCTTTGAAAAGGTGATTACAAGCTTTACAAAGATCAAGAAATGGGAATTTTTTTTTTTCAACTAAGGGAACGTAAAAAGAAATCCCAAAGCTGAAAGAACAAGTTGAATGCCCAAATTACTTAAGACTTAAGAGGACTCGAAAAAACCAAGAAACAACAAACTAAACCCAAATCAAAGAAAACAACCCTTCTAGGAAATACTTGATGGTATTCTCCAGTGGAGACGCCAATTTTGTTGGCAGGAAAAGGTCCTTAAATCAAGGGTTGAAAACCTCAACAAAGCAAGATAAAATAATAAAAAAAGAACATTTAATCAAGCATGCCAAACATTTAAATTATCAAATTTTGAATTAGAGACATACCCGAGGGTCCTACATTTGAAGTCGTTCACGTAGGGTCCAAACCCTCCACTTCATCCAAGATGTACAGATCTGCAAATCGGTCACAATATCATATACATACTATATAATTCAACATGCATGCATAACAATATGTTAGATCATCATATATAACAATTCAGACTATCATTCATAAGATGACAACATATATTACGAATAATACATGATCTTCTTTATTCATTAACAACAGTAAGTATAGGATAGATATAACCTGACCTAGGCCAAAGGCACCGACGAAGCCTTCCTTCAGATCCATCCAACTTGAGCCACAAAGAAAACCTCTCTAATAGGTCAAAGAATATGTTAGATAAGGAGGTTGAGCATCTCTGCAAAGGAAACCGAGGTTTCCTAGAGACCGAGAGTATAGGAGGCACAAGAAAAACATACTTGATATGGGGGAATTGAGTATAATGTTGTTATCTCTCTTCTATTTTGAATTAGGCTTACATAAGGGGTGTATATATACCACCTCAAACTGGTTATTTGAGTTAGGTCACGAGCTCCTGTAGGTGGGCTCTCAGTATAACTCGTAAATTCCACCTAAAAAATAAGATTTTATTTTATTTTTTCATATGTAAAAATGTACATGCGGATATAGTGTTCTGGTACCTACATATGTACACTTTTTTGTGTGGGAAGAGTCGCATATGGAATTTGAAATATAGTTTTTTAGTATAGAGTCAAGTCTACATGGGTAAAGGGACTGCCAAGGGCCATAGAAGTGCATCAAGTATACAAGAGTGTTGAATGATGCTATAACATTGAGAAACCAAATTAATGATATGGATGATAATGTGCTCATTTTATTTTTATTTTTCCAATTTGGAACATTTGTAAGAAATCCTTAAAATGGAAATTGAAGATAAAATGGAAAAGTTGATGTATCAAAATATGGAAAAATGGAATTTGAATATAAAATGGAAGAGTTGATGGATCAAAAGATGGAATGATTAGAAAATTCGATGGAAGTCATTCCATTTCATGCCCTAGATGAGAGGTTCCATACCATTTATATTTTGACCCAAGGAAACCATGAAAATAAGAAGAGCAAGATCATTGAACCTTGATCACAGATTGATGAAAATGAGATTTTGGGGGTTAAACCAAAATCCTTTTTCCTTAACAAATCAATCTTGAGGCCTATGGGTTATGGTTCACTAAGCCTATCGGAAGCATTATATAAGGCTATAAGCCTTTAAAATCATGGAACATATAAATTTATCGGGCTCTCTTTTAAAATTCCTAGAACCATTTATTTATCACTATCAGGATTTCCTTTATAAAAACCCAGGACTATACATTTAGTCACAATGCAAAGGAATAACAGGGAAAACACCCGTCGAAACACATAGTCGGACTTCAAAGTTTATATACCCATGTTTATAATTGTCGTCGACTCCGTTTCTTCTCACTTCCCCGCAGCTATGTCCTGACTTCGACTTCTAACTACCGACACCTTCGATCATCGATCGACGCATATCAATGATATTTCCATATCGCTCATCGACCATCGGTGTTCCATTGCACCATCGGCGCTATCGCATTGTCCCATTAACTTCCCCGATTGTGATCAGCGATTAGATCCACACCATCGATCTGACTTCCGATCGGATAGTTGTGATTTAATTGCATATCACTATCGCTTTATTACAAAGGCCTGTTCCAACCAATTCAACGCACCAATCTGATATGCCTTCCAAATCCAACAAAGGTATAGGCCAATTTCCATAATTTTTCAGGTCTAGATTCCGAATCCGCTAGGTGTTTTGCATTGCTCCTTAATGTAATTGGAATTCAGCTAACAGTCGATGGATTTGCTGTGTTAAAACACAGTTCTTCTGCCACACCTGCGTTCAGACCACGATTCCACATATAACACTATTCTATTGGATCACCATCGATCCTACTGTGGTTGATGGTCGATCAACATTAATTCACAATTGGGATTAAACCCTCGGTGCACATATACACATAATGGAGTTGAAGGAAACATGATACACAAACACGCAAGAAACACAAAACACATATATATTATATGGTAACAATTCTAAGGCATTTCAAGCTTAGCACATGCTCGCCTATTGCTACATCATAACACTTCTGAATTCACAAATTCTATTCTATATTACTTTGTCTCTCCTCTATCTACTACTTTGAACACGTAGGTTCAATCACATATATATAAGGAACATTGGCGTATTGGATCGGATCACTAAAAGGATCCGATCAGATTTATCCATGCTTTTCTCTTACAAAAGCCCTCCATAATGCATGCATGGCAGATAAGTCTCCTCGAGACTTTTATCCATCTTTTTCCATCTTTAAATTTGTTTTAAAACAAAATTTTCCCTGTTTTGCTCCCCTGGTCCACGTGCTCCTCTTCGCTCCGCTTTGGATTCCTCCCTTTGACTAAGGGTCTTTGATGCTCCTGCATCAGACTCCTAAGGCACAAAAATTTATGACCTCCTGGTCATATGCTTCTCCTTGTCTTTAGCAATTCTACCCGCTGATACTTCACTTCTTCAGTGGAACTGCCTTCATGGTCTTCTATGAGCTACAACCAAACCTCTGCAGTAACAGTATCCTTCTGCTACATGATACCTCACCAAGCTCTCCTCATTCAGTCTTTTGGCATCCTTCAAGTTCTCTCCTTTGGAACCATATGCGCACTCATGCTCTAGGTTTGCTGCAATCTTCTCACCTTTGGCTGTCGTTCTCTATGCGATAGTAAGACCATAAACTCTCCAGCTTTAAAAAACTATACCTCCTGCTCCTTCTTTCTCTCTGGAATCCTTCTTTAATCTTCCTTTTCATGCAAAATCTTCGTCTGCTTTGATACCAAATGATGGGAATGAGATTTTGGGGGCTAATCAAAATCCATTTCCTTTAAATAATCGATTCTAAGGCCTATGGGTTATGGCCCACTAAACCTATCGGAAGCGTTATATAAGGCTATAAGCATTTAAAATCATGGACCATATAACTGTATCGGGCTCTCTTTTAAAATGCCTGGAACCATTTATTTATCGCTATCGGGATTTCCTTTATAAAAACCTGAGACTATACATTTAGTCGCAATACAAAGAAATAACGGGAAAAACACCAGCCGGAACACATAGTCGGACTTCAAAGTTTATATACCCACGTTTATAAACACCGTTAGCTCCGTTTCTTCTCGCTTCCCTGCAACTCTATCCCGACGCCGACTTCCGACTACTGACACCTTTGATCGTCGATCGATGCATATCAACGATATTGCCATATCACTCATCGACCAACGGCATTCCATTGCACCATCAATGCTAACACACTATCCCATTAACTTCCCCAATTGTGATTAGAGATTAGATCCACACCGTCGATCTGACTTCCAATCGGACTGTTGCGATTTAAGTGCATATCGTTATCACTTTATTACAAAGGCCCGTTCCGACCAGTTCAACACATCGATCTGATATTCATTCCAGATCGACAAGGGTATAGGCCAATTTCCATAAGTTTTCATGTCCAGATTCTGGATCTGCTAGGTGTTTTGCGTTGTTCCTTAATGTAATTGGAATTTAGCTAACAGTCGATGGATTTCCTGTGTTAAAACACAGTTCTTCTACCACACCTATGTTCATACCATGATTCCACATATAACACGATTCTATTGGATCACCATCGATCCTACTATAGTTGATGGTCTATCAACATTCATTCACAATTGGGATTAAACCCTCAGCGCACATACACACATAACAAAGTTGAAGGAAACATCTTACACAGACACACAGGAAACACAAAACACATATATATTATATAATAACAATTCTAAGGCATTTCAGCCTTAGCATAGGCTCGCCTATTGCTACATCACAACACTTCTGAATTCATAAATTCTATTCTATATTACTCTATCTCTCCTCTATCCACTACTTTAAACACGCAGGTTCAATCACATATATATAAGGAACATTGGCTTATTGGATCGGATCACTGAAAGGATCCGATCGAATTTCTCCATGTTTTTCTCTTACAAAAGCCCTCCATAATGCATGCATGGCAGATAAGTCTCCTTGAGACTTTTATCTATCTTTTTCCATCTTAAAATCTGTTTTAAAACATATTTCCCCTGTTTTTCTCCCTTGGTCCACGTGCTCCTCTTCGCTCCGCTTTGGATTCCTCCCTTTGACTAAGGGTGTTGGATGCTCCTGCATCACAAATGGGGAATACTTTGACACCTTTGAACAACACAACGATTAAGTTCCAGAATCATGATAATTCACCACTCCAAGATCCGCATCATCATGGGTTCAACTTGGGATCAAGGAAATACTTAATTCCCAAGATTGATATGAGAAATTGTTATGGTAAAGGTTCTATAACATGGATATTCCATATGGAGAAATTCTTTGATCTACGCTAGGTGGAAACTGTATAAAACGTAACTCTTGCATCCTTGTATTTATAACTTGGTTAATTTGTTTAGCGTTAATGGATTTATGAACGAAAAAGGAATGTATTGCCTCTTGGTACATTTTTATAGATTAATTTATATCACATTATGAGAATATTAAAAGAATCACATGTTTTAGTTAAATGATAAATATCTAGCAAAGAGATCCAATTACACAATACGTTCACCAGTTATAAATCCAGGTCTTAGAGTAATTCTAAAGGTTAATTTCTTAGGTATCTATGTGATAAATTTAAAAGAAAAAATTCAACATGAGATGTGTCTATTGGAACTTAAATATATTGATCATACTTTCAATCTAGAAAGGAAATTTGAAAGTAAAAGTATGACTAATAGAAGGGTGTCCACAAACAACTATAGAGAGCATCATGTTCCCTCTCCTAACTTCAATCAACCTAAAAGGTTGATACCTCAACAAATGGATGGAAGAAGAGAAAATAAATTATCTTACAATTTTAACAATAATAATAAACATGAACATGGTGAGGAAACTATTCTACATAAATTATGAAAAAGTAAAAGATCAAGAATTATAACCATCACAAGATGAGGAACTAGAAGAGATTAATCCAACCACATCTTGTCATGAACTAGATAGAATAAAATATCCTTAAATTATTAAGATACAAGGATATATCAAAAGGAAATGATAATAACGTTGATTTATTGTAGTAATAACCATAAATTCGTTAATTGCAAATTAGACAAACTTGTCAATTTCTCTATATATCCAACACTAGAGTTTCAAGTGAACACTGAAAATGGATGTAACATAAATTGTCCATGGAAATGCCATTATATTAAGCTCACTAGCTAGGACTATTTATTGAATCCAATTATTGAAATCTAAATGGGTGGTGTTGATGTTGTATTAGGAGTCCATTAATTACAATCATTGGGAATAGTAGCTCTCAATTTTTAGGAACTTTTCATGAGTTTTTCCTCAGAAGGAAAGGAAATTTAACTTAGACGTATGCAAGGGGAACCCTCTAAAAGGATAGTCTCTAAAGTCATGATAAAATTTCTAAAGAAGTGACATCATAGTGTAAGTGCGTCATTGTTCTCACTAGATGTTTAGACATCTAAACCTTTTATTCTTATGGATATTAAAAAATTTGTTGAAAATAATTCCAAGGTATTTGGAGAAATGCCTAAATTTATTCTAAATTCTAAATATCATTTCCATTTCACTCATCTACAACCAATAATTTAAAAACCTAACATCAAACCTTATAGATACCCATATACACAAAAGAGTGAGATTGGGTGTATGGTTCAAGAAATGTTAGATGCTAAGAATATTCAACCTACATAAGTTTCTTTCACTTTATTACTGATGATGGTTTACCAAAAAAAGGTTCATGGCATATGTTTCTTGATTAGAGTGATTAAAAATATGACCAATAAATATAAATTTCCTATTCATTTTATTGAGGAATTATTAAATGAATTGTAGGAAGCAATTTTATCTACTAAGTTGGATCTCCATTCTTGATATAATCAAATAAAATGATGAAAGAGGACATCCCCAAAACAACGTTTAGAACACATGAAGATAATTATGGTTTTTTTGTGATGCCATTTAGCCTTACCAATGCACCTTCCACATTTCAAAGCTTAGAAAATTCTATTTTGCAACCCTTAGAAAAAATTTGTTAGTATATTATAATGATATACTAATCTATATCAAACCTTGGGACGATCAAACAAGTTGACATGACCTTGGAATAAGAGGCAAGAATTGTATGTGAAGCCTTCCAAGTGTTATTTTATTGTTCAAGTGGAATATTTGGGTCATTTTATATCTGTTAAAGGTATTAAAGTGGACCCCAAAAATTAAGGCTATGATGAAATGACCAATTCCCATAACCTTGAATAATCTTAGAGGGTTCTTAGGATTGACGAGATACTACCACAAGTTTGTCAAGAATTATGGTCAAGTAGTAGCACCTCTAACGACATTATAAAAAAGGGGAGGACTTTTCTTGGACTCGAGAAGAAAAACAAATCTTTTGAAAAACTTAAGGAGGTTATATGTATAAATATTATCTTGGCCACACCTAACTCCACAAAAAACTTTTTTGTGAAGTGTGATTGCCTAGGGTGTGGCATTGTGTAGTTTTAATGCAAAAATTAAGACCCATTTCCTTTGAAAGCAACAAACTTAATGGAAATAAATTACCCAAACCCATTTATGAAAAGGAAATGTTGGCCATAATGCATATAATTAAGAAATGGATCCCTTACCTAATATGGAGACACTTCAAGGTAAAAGAAAATCATGATATTCTAAAGAACTTCTTAGAACCATGATTACCTTCAAAAAAGTAACAAATTTGGGTTACAAAGTGAAGGATTAACTCCTACTTGTGAATCATGAATAATGTCTAAATTACATGATGGATTTGTAATGATGTAGAGAAAGCATATAAGTCTATAAGTCTATACAAGAATGAAAACATGATGAAAGTGATGAATTAGGAATGAATATTAGTAGATATATTCATAGAGATATTATAGGATAAGATTATGCATATGTTTCAACTAAATATATAATTATGAGATAATTTTTATGGTCACGTAAAATAATATAAAGGAGCTTGATTGTACAATAAAAGAATACACAAGGAATGTTAAGATTGAATAGTTTTTTCCTTTTGGGGGTTTCTTGAGTGTAAGGTACTAGTGTCCCTTACTTCACATATGTTTGAGCATATTTTTTGCTAAATCATAATCCCAACATTTGGTATCTAAATTATGATGACTATGGTGATGATGTTGCAATGAGAATGATGAACATATGATTATGATGGACGTATTGAATAAGGAATATAATGAATAAGAGAGAACTAGCAAGGAATATAATGAATAAGAGAGAACTAGCGCAAGAAATGCATGCAATCCAACGAGAAGATATTAGTAAAGGGGAAGTAAATTCATTATTTGTGGAGTGATTGTTCATAAAATTATTATTTATCTTCTTTCTTTTTTTAATTCAACTAGAAAGTAGATTAAGAGGAGTACCAAGTGGTACTATATACTTGGTCTTATATATTTTCAAGGTTCATCTTATATATATTATATAATTATATATATATATATATATATTTTTTTCAGGAGAAAAAAGCATAATATTTATATTGAGTAAATATAGAAACAGATATAAGTTACATATGTGGTGTCAAATTATATGTGTCATATGGCCAAAAGGGCATATATATGTCATTGACATACAAATAAAAACATGAGTCTATCAGATGATCAATAGATATGATACAGATATGCATATATTCATGTAGGTGAGGCCTTCATGGAGGACCATATATCATATGCCATATGGATAGTATGCTGTCTATGATAGTGAAAATAGGCATATGTATATTGTTGAAAATGATGTCATTCCGCCATTTCCAAATACTCCATAGAAATACCAAAATGATGAATCGATTGTGCCCACGCTGCTTGCTCCACCATAAAAAGGCTGCAGTAATGGTATCAAAATCAGTCAGTGAAAAAACAAAATTTTGAGCCAAGACATACCAGATCTGTAGGGTGACAGGACATTTTATGAATAAATGGATGTTGGTCTCTTCTTCATTGCCACATAGTGTGCATCTGCTGGGTCCATTCCAAGATCGCTTCCTGAGATTTTCCCATGTGAGGTTTTTGTTATAAAATACCAACCATGCAAAATATATATATTTTGGTGGACATGAGGCCCTCCAAAATATATGAGGAAAATGTGGGAGGTTGTAGGGGAATCTGTTCATGATCAGCTGTGTGTATATATCACGGACCATAACAGGCCGTCGAAAACCACATACAGTCCATTTTAGCATATCCATAGTGCCATGTCTGTGAACTCCTCCTGTAGCTAGTGAGTCTGTGATGGATATATATATATATATATATATATATATATATATATCCCCAAAAATTTGGATTATATATTGTAATCACAGGATATTCATTCATTAAAACAGATTATGATTAGTGTACACAATCAAATTAAGCATACTATGGGATTTAATTGATTAACCTGCAATAGGATCTAAAATCCAATTGAGGAGGAATATAATTAGCAATTTGAGAGAACATATTTGAAGAAGAAAATTGGAGAAAAGAAAAGTAATTCTAATTTAACTCATATTAAAAAATTCATTCAAAAATAGAAGATTATAACACAATGTTGTTAAGTCCTATATAAGACCCATGTTAACCCTAAAAACCCCTTATTAAGCCCTAGGTATTGATTTATTACATTTCTATTATCATCTTGCTATGCTTAATTATACCATTTCATTAGAATTGTATCATTTTTCTCCTATATATACATACCTACATATGTAATTACATAATGAGAAGATATAGTCTAAGGATTATTAAATCTTGTCTTGTACATTGTACTCATTGTAAAAGGAGGTCTCCCCCTCAAAGTGTACTATAATGATTGGTTTCTTATCATTTTTAAGGTGCAAGGTTCATAAAGTTCAGCATTAGAGCTATGATCCTAGGGTTTTGATGTTTCAAATGAGTCACCTTGGCATTTCATTATAAACATTTTTTTGTATATTTCAGACTGATCTTAGGAAACATCTAATTGAAATTTTAGATTTGTTTTTTCTGTACTTTTAGAGACAGGCATTGTGGAAATTATGATTTTTTATTACTCTTGAAATTTGTTTAAACAATTCATCTCATAATTTTCACTATATTTATTTTTGGATGTTTCAGACCATGAAATTTGGATTAGATTGAGAATACTTCTCAAGTTACATCTGGTAAAAAATTTGGATTCTCACTCACTATAATTTTAGAGATGTACCCAATGAAATTTAGGGTTTTTTAATGGTCCTGAATTCATTTTTAGTGAGTGATCATGGATTTTTCATTATAACTTTTCTTTAGGATACTTTAGTCTGTGAAATTTTTGTAGTCTAAGGAGACATAAAAAGGTATCTTAGATAAAAAGTTCATAATCTAACTTGAATAATTGGACACGTGACACATTATACAATTTTTTTCTCAGGAAGAAGAAAAAAATCACCATGTTTTGGGAAACTTACTATAACGTTCACTAGGCACATCAAATTCTAGTAAGACTTATAGAATTGTAGAAAATAGATATCTTAGAGATATATCAAGAGAAAGTTCATCAATTCAAATGTTCTCCAAATTAAGGTTTTAAAGGTACATATCTACAAATGACATAACTTTTGCTTAGAAGATCTTTTTTTTTTGGTGACTGGAAATTGAGATAAAGAGGAGTACTATTATTATTTTCCCACATGTATCTAAAGAAATATTCAAAATATATCACATGAATCTAAAGAAATATTCAAAAGATAAACATAATTAAACCTCCTAAGGGCTCATCCAAGAATAATGAAGAAAGTGAAGATTTATAATTTATGTTCTCCAAATTGTACAAGAAAATAAATGGAATGGATGATAGTATGTTGAAAAAGGTGGATTTATTAGGTTCTAAAGGAAACATTAAAAGTGAAATGATGGACGAAATGGAATATAAGATGAATGAAAATAAGGAATAAATGCAAATGTTGAGGTATAAATACAAAAATACATCAAAGAAGAAATGGAGAATTATTAATCATTCTATTAAAGGATATTCCTAAAAGTGATATAAAGATCCAAGGAAAACATGAACATAAGGAGAAGTATGGTATTGAGACTTAATTGTAAAAGGGCAGTATTTTATCACAACTAGGGCGAAAAACTATTGAATCATAGAACCATAATCATGAATATTCAATCCAAGATCTATATCATCAACGCTTCAAGTCAACACCAAGGTACTACTGCATTCTGAATATTAATATGAGGAAGTTTGATGGATATTCCAAATGGATCAATACTTTTTTATACACCAAGTTACATCCTTACAAATAGTAAATTTTTATCCACTTTGTATAACAAGATCAATGTGTATGGTACCAATGGATTTTTGAAAGGAAACATGATTCTATTTTATCTTGGTCCATTCTTATAGATGAATTAATAGTACGTTATGAAGATATTAATAGAAAAAAAATTCCTTAGTTAATTGGTAAATCTTCGAAAAAAAGGTCCACTTAAGGAGCACATTCAACAATTCCACAAGTTGAATCTCATGGTAAAGAACATTTTATAGGATAATTTGTTAGAACTCTTTATGAGAAATTCAAAGGAAAGCATCCAACATGAGGTGCATCTCTTAAATATTTGAACTTAAATCCCTATATCATGGTTTCATTATATCAAGGAATTTTTAAAGTAAAAATATGGCTATTATAAAATTGGTCACTAATAAAAATAGATAACATGATATTTCCTCTCCTAAATTAAAAATATTGGAACTTCAACAAATGGATGGAAGAAGAGCAAGGGGACTATGCTTCATTGTGACAACAAGTACATTATGTAGCATAAATCTGGTGAAAATAAATTATTCTACATAGATTGTTAAGATAAAGAAGATCAAGGATTCAAACCATCACAAGATCTAGAGCTAGATATTCAAATATCAAATATCTAAAAGGAACTCTTGATTTTGGACTATGGTATCCTAAGAATACAAATCTTATCTTAAGAATATACACCAATGCAAATTGGGCAGGAAGCACTGATGATCGAAAGAGCACTATTATAAATGCATTTTTCCTAGAAGATTGTATTCTATATTGATTAAAAAATAAACAATCATATATATCTCTCTCCATAGATAAAGTTGAATATATAGTTGTAGTAGACTAATGTACACAAATCATATGGATTAAGGTCACCTTGAAGTATGTAAAAATGGAAATAAATCAACCTATCACCGTCTACTCTCCCAATACAAGTGAAATTAGACTCTCAAAATTCCCAGTCATGCACTGAAAAATAAAACATATTCCAATCAAGTACGATTTTCTTTGAGAATATGATGATGATCAAAACATCAAAATGAATTATGTTATCACTAAGGAATGAACTGCATACATATTCACAAAACCATGTGTTGGCATTATAACACAGGTGTTGTCCTTGATGACAAATCACTCAGATGAAATCTCACAATGCAACAGGTCAAAGAATTACAGATCAAACTACAAAGAATGAAGAAAGATAGGTATATGCAGGTTCACCTTGTCCAAGCTGCATATACACACAGGTTTACTGAAAAAAAGGAGTGTATACGTACACACGCACTTTCACAAAAGGAAAAGTGTGTATATCTTGGAAAAACAAAGTTTTTGGTCCAAGATATTTGACCCAAGGTAATTGGTTCGAGGTATTTGGTCCAAGGTATTGGTCCTAAGTAGTTTTGGTCCATGGTATTGAGAAAGGCCTAAAACTATATAAGGAGGAGAAGATCATTAGGCCAAAAGTGCAAGTATTTTGAATATCTTATGAGGTCTTGGATCATATATGCAGGTTAATAAGCTTTTGATGGTTTTCTTGATCTAATCTAAGGAGGCACGTATATGGTTGATGAAGGTTGATGGACCAGGATCATAGAGGCTTAAAAGTATTATCATTATGTGATTTGATCTTGAACAATCTAGATCTGAATACTGACGGATGTTTTATTTTGTAAATATGATGATCTGGGTATGACTGAAGTCTAGAATGGTTGTGATGTTTTAAGTTAGCATTTACAGATCTGTATGCAGGTTCGCTTTAGTAAAAGAGTGTATACACTCCGGTTCAACATATAAAAGTAGTGCATACATCATAAATTAGAATTTTCATATCTGTACGCTGGTTTCCTTTGGTAAAAGTGTGTATACACCCTGGTTTGACACATGGAAGTAGTGTATGCCTTATGAAGCATGATGTTTAAAGTTTCAGTAATTTATGTTTGTTATTGCAAAGTTCTGGGTTCTGCTTTGTGTTATGGTGACTGTATTCTGGTAACAGTGTTCTGAATGATCATATTTATTGATTGTGATTTGCTTCAGTGATGATTGGTTGTCAGTGATTGATTGATTCAGTGGTGGTTGACCCAAAAAGTGATGATTGAGTTTCAGTGATTGGTTGATGTAGATGTATTTAATGGTTGTATTGCAGATATGATTTTCTGAGTTTCAATGTTGTTGATGGGTCCAGTATGAAAATTGAATGAAACGTGGCCTTCAGATTGTGGTGTTATGTTCTAGGAGTATCTAGTCTGAAAATTCATGGAACATGGTCCCTGGTGGAAGAGTGGAGTTTTCTATAGGCTAGCACCTACGTACTAGTAAACATATTGGCTAGTACAAGAGTTAGGGGGTTGTAGCTCCCTTCGAGTAGTAGCTGGAGAACGAGAGAAGGTTGTATCCTTCTACAAGTGGATACCTACATACTAGTATGATTCTGCACCAGTACAAGATTGTAAACATATTTTCTTATTATTAAAAGAAGACAGAGACGATAGTAGTAGGTGTTTTTTACCCACATTGGGTTTCCAACTTATATCTTGGTTTTCATGTGTGTTACTTATGTGTGATGCTTTATTCTATTTTTACTGCATTGTCTAATAAATCTCTGATATACTCATTTAAGCTCAATACATGATAAATTGTCTAAATCAAAAATTTCTCTACATATACGCTAGTTTCTTTAAGTACAACCATGTGTACATGCTAGTTCACTTCGCTGAAGTAGCGTATATAAATATATTTGGGAAATAAAATTATAGATCTGATAATATTGATTCACCCCCCTCTTAGTATTATTTCCAATAATTGGTATCAGAGCAATTCCTTCAGAAGAAGCTTGATCGCTTAAAGGGAGATCCATCAACATGACTAATCAAGAAAGCATGGGATCCATCGGACCGCCAATCTTCGATGGAAGAAACTTTGTCTATTGGAAAATAAGAACCACATCTTATCTACAATCACTTAGAATGGATTTCTGGGAAATTGTGGAAGGAGGATATATATTTCCAACAGCAATTCCGACAAACATGGCAAGTAAAAAGCAATATGAAACCAATGCCATAGCTTTCAATACTTTATTGGGAAGTATGTCACAATCAAAGTTTGTCAAAGTCATGCAGCTCAAAACAATGAAAGAAATATGGAACAAAATCATTCTGAGCTACGAAGGAGACTCTCAGGTAAAACGTGCTAAGCTTCAAAATCTCAGAATTCAGTATGAATCTCTTAGATGCATAGTGATGAAAGCATAGCTAGTTACCTCCTACGTATAGATGAGGTTGTCAATTGTATGAAGAATTTGGGCGAAGAAATTAAGGAAGTCACCTTAGTTGAGAAAGTATTGAGATCCTTGTCTGCTAAATTTGAATCCAATGTATCTGCCATAGAAGAAAAATAGGATCTGTAGAATATCACTATGATGCAGCTTCACAAAATCTTAACTTCCTTTGAGATGATAAAAGTAGGACCATCAGATATGAGATAAGCCGCATTCAAAGCTTCACCAAAAGGAAAGGAAGAACACAATGAATCAAGACATATTTCAGAAGAAGAAGATGAGGTAAACTTTGTGTTGGGCCATGAATACGACCACCTTTTTAACACTTATTTCATCCATTTCCACTTTTCTTTATCATGTTATTAATTACGGTTTATCATATAATTCTATTTTATAATGATTTATGATCTTATGAATTAATATTATTTATTCTCCTTTATTTCTAATAAATTGATGATTATGAATGATTTTATCAATGATAGTTTCAATAAATTAGTTGTAACATTATTTACAATTTTTAACCTCCAAGATAATTTCTAGATTGAAGATTTGACCATTAAATGTGCCAACTCAGAAATTCGTTGGAATAAGAAGTGACAGTTTTTCGGTTCCAATGTTGAGAAAATGAAGAAGAATATGGAAACTCCGGAACATGGGTTTTGTCCAGAACAGACTCAATTAACTTTATTAAGGAACGGTTTGCCCAAATTCGACTTTTACTGAGAGAAACACAAGGTTCTTTGAGCACGATTTTCTCAGATTTGTTGTTGCGACTATCCTCCAAATCTCAGCTACAAAGCCAAATCCGCCTTGCTCTTGTTGAGAGATTGATGGAAATATATATTCTTGTTAATCAATTGGTTGAAAACAATCCAATTTTGTAATAGAATCGTGTTGTAATTATCTTTATTGTAACTTCTCTCTGATATCTCTCTATTTAAATGAAAAAAGAAATCAGAGATGGGGATGGCTAAGAGAATGGAGAATTGAGGATTTAGAATTAGAGATTTAGAATTGAGAATTCATGATAGGATAGGAAAAAGAAAGGATAGTTTCATGCTGTAAGTCTCAAAGCTTCAGCTGTTGTAATGATTTCACCATTCAATGATTAATACCTGATTTGGGAGTTGTTGTTCATTCCTCTCGTCTGAAGTAGCCCAGCAGCATCCGCTGGCGGCTAAGGGCCCAACCTTTGGTGGATTGTGTTGTTGTTTTGTATTATCTTTTTGGTTTATGTGTGGTTCATATTATCATCTTGAATCGGTAATCTAGTGTGTTTTGTTATCTTATATTGCAGCTCTGTTATATTTCATATACCGTTCTTTGCAACAAGAAAGTCGTAATGTGCATTGTAACGTATTGTTATTCCTTTAAAGTCGTTAATGTAACATTGTTATTCTCTACAAAATGCTATTGTTGTTTAATTGTAGAGTAATCAAGTTGTAATCTTCTTAAGCTGGTATTACTGTATTTGTCTATGGTTTATACTTCATACGATTGTTGTTCAATTGGTTCCATGATGAATTGTAATCATTACCCTTTCTAACCAGGATTAATACTTGTGGTATCAGACTCAGATTACTATTAATGTGTGCCTATGTTAAGTTATTATGCATTTGTATTTGGCTTTCAAGCGTTGTTCCGTTTTCTATCATTAATCAGTGTTATTCTATTTACCGTGTGTTGTTTGATTCATTCTTAAAGATAGAGGATTGCCATTTGATTTCTGTAGGATATGATTGACTGCATTTGATTTCGTAGACTAAGGCGTTGATGTTTCTTAAACTTAATTGCCATTACAGTTACCGATTTGCTATTCCATTTCTTATTTGCTGTTCCATTTCTTAGTTGTTGTTCCATTTCATATTTGTTGTTTCATTTCCTATTATTTGTGTTATTGATTGTTTTGGAGTGAAGAATGGTCTGAGACTATAGTGGGCATTGACATTTGTTGTCCGGTCCCCAGATCGACAATCTGTTCCTTGATTACTTTTGGTCACATCAGTTTCCAAAGGGATGAGTTATTGTTACTGGACCCTTGACTGATACATTGCTTATTTTTCCGAATGAATGATTTAGGCTTCAAGGTATTTTGCTATAAGTAGATTTTCTTTCAAGCATTCATTTACTTTTGGATTTTAAGCACTATACTGCAAAACATTACTCTTGAGAAAATAGCCGCCTCAGACTGAGTACACTCTTGGAATGAAAAGTCATCCCTGGGTTGACAATTAATGTGAGGTAATTAGGCGTTAAAAAGACACCTTTTTATCGCTCCACATTTTGGCGTCGTTGCTGGGAGAGTGTAGCCATTTTTAAAGAGTATTGTGCATCTGATGAGTGCCTGTTAGGAAAGAATTGGGTATTAAAAATGGAAGGTAAGAACCTACGTACAAGGGCATGTAAAAGCCCTGCTCCCCCGCCCACTTTCCAACAGAATTGTTAAAGAACCTAGGGTAGAAATAGATGTTTGAATTTTTGTGTGAATGACTAGAAAAAAAATTGAAATTTTGAAAAACAAATCTCATGATTTCCCTCAAGTGGTGATGTAAGCACCACCCATTTTACTAACTAATTGACAGGAAAATTTGAAGAAGGAGCCTTGAATAAACACATGAAGAACATCTTCTACTATGGTAAGAAATGGCTCACGTTTCTACTTTTGAATTTCCTATCAAAGGTCTAGGAGGAGTGACACAAATGCACATAATTCCCCCATCTTTACCAAATTTTCATGGTTTATCAAATGAAGATCCAGATGCATTCTTATTTGAGTTCGAAATACTTTGTAGAGGATATTATTATTGTACTGATGATCAAAGATTGAAAGCGTTTCCTCTTACTCTAAAAGGAGCAGCTCTCCGATGGTTCATGAGCCTAGGTGGGAATTGCATCCAATCATGGGAGGACATGAAGAACATATTCTTGAAGAAGTACCAAGACTATTTGCAAATCCAATGAAGATATTTTCGGTATGATACAAGGGAAGATGAAAGTTTGGAGGACTATGTAGATCGATTTCAATACAACCTTCAAAAATCAAAATATAAGCATTTGGAAAAAGAGATCTTAAAAACACTCCTTAAAGGAATCAAAGATAAATTTTTAGAACTCTTAAATCTGATAGGAAAAGGTGATGTTTTTCAGTTATCATATGATGATGTTTGTGAATTTTGCATAAGGTATTCAATAAGAATCTCCAAGGTTGGTAAGAATTCTAGAGATGTTTGTTCTTTCTTTTCCAAATCTGCTACAAGAATAGGAGACATAAGAGCTGAAACCAATGTTTTATTTGAAAATTTTAAAGTTGATTTTATTAGCTCTCTAATTTCAAAATTGGATGCTTTGCAGGTTCAGAAGAATCAAGAATTTGATGAAGTGTTTTTCCCTCATGACCGAAAGGATCATCTCTTAGATACTCAGTCTACCTTATCTGGGATGGAAGTAGCATATCAAAGAGATGAGGAAGTTGCAACAAGGTCAAAAACATGGAAATCATGGCCTATAGGTATGATTCAAAACACTTCTTCTCCATTCTCTTACTTGCATAATCCATCATGGAATACTAATGTGTTAGGGCAGCCGTGTCAATTTGAATATAACCACCACCAATCTTGTCTACAAGTTTGCCATGTTTCATCTTATGATTGCATGACTACTCTCCCTCATCTTGTAGCACAAGCACATTCTCCATATTCTCCACCAACTCTTCCACAACATCCTGCTTGCATATCAAATTTATCCACTCAACCCAACCAACCACATCATCACAATGCTCCATTCCATACACATTTTCCTGCTCAACTAATTCCACACCCTCACCAAAATAAACCAGTACAACATGCTTACAATGTTGAACTGCCAAATTTACCCACCCTTCCCACTCATTCTATCTCACATGCGCCATTAGAGAAAACTTACAATGAGATTCAGAATGTTTCAAATTCAAAAATTGTAGAAGCTATGGAAAAAAAATGAGGTTTCTTATAGTATGTATCAACAAGCTATTTTAAAAGCTCAAGAACTTCATGATCTGATGGATATGAAAAATCAAGAAAGTAACAGATACATTGAAGATTGGTTTCACTCCATCATTTGTTTGCAACATCACTCTATGCTTCAACAATTTTTTATACCATTTTTTCAAGGGAAGTTGGCTTCTCATTACCTAATTTTCATTAATATGCATTTTTCAAATTTGGGTATGTGCATACGTGAAGCCTTATTTCGAAAATGACTCCACTGGAAGTACTCATATACGTAGCCATATTCATTTTTCAAATCAAAATAGGTTAGTGTAGAAAATAAAATAAATAAGGGCATAAATAAATGCATTTTGTTTTTTTTTTTGTAAAACTAGTTGTTTCTTTTGTTGCAACACGCTATCGAAATCAACATCGATGATAAATGTTTCAACTAATTTGTGTATGTAGATGATTTATAATAGAAATTACAATTCTATAAACACTTATATTCATTTTTATCATCAATATGAAAAAATGCTTGAATATCATTTTTTTGGCTTGCGGGTTTGATGAGATTTCTAGAAAAACAGTCGGGACAGTCATGTTTTGAGAGACCAAAAATGAATATTTTTAAAACATATTTTTACCTTAGGTATCCATTGATGTGTACTTTCTAACGCAATTTGAACCACTCAATTTGGATTTGAAACGAAAAAGTTAGAAATAAAACATTGACAAGGTGTCTAGTGGGCATCTCAGGAACAGAATTGGGACAGTCAGCTTTTGGAGGCCTAAATGTTTGAATTTATAAAACCTGTTACTATGATAGATTCCCCTATGAATCTAGTTTACAATGAAATTAGAATCACTCATTTTTTATATTTTATGGGGAAGTTATGATCAAAACACTGACTGTCTATTGTAAATCAGCACCCTTAAAACTATGTCTTTCTCGTCGTTCCTTACAGTGTTTGACCTATAAATTCTTCTTTTCTTCAAAACCTGTTTCTATTGGAGATAAATAAATGAATCTAATTTTATTTCCAATTCTAATCATTTGAATCCGACTTCAAATGAAAAATTTATTCTTGAAATATCAACTATTGGTCTAAGCTGGGTAATCGAAAATGACTATGTTATGCAGGTTATTCTAACTAAAATTGACATATCATATCATTAAATTTTCAAAACATGTTTCTATTGGAGATACACCTTTGAATTAGCTCTCATCTGGCTTTAGAATCACTCAATTTTGATGAAAAACAAAGAAGTTGTGATTAAAACACTGCAGGTTAGCATGATTGGCCACTTCTCTCCCGCAGGTGACAAATAAATCTTTGTGATTTTCTCAGTGGATTTGTTATACAGAGTAACTACTTGTTGTTTTTTTGCATAATTCTTGGATTAGGGGAGCCCAATAACCTCTCTTTCTCCATGATTTAATGTTTTATTGTAGGTAGACATTCGTTTTTTTGCAGGTCCTAGGAAAATAAAGAAGGTCAATTTATGGACGAGTGATTTTTGAAAGAAATTTTATGAAACAAAGGAATTTCATCCAAATCATTACCCAATGGATTCATAATAAAAGAAATGAAGAATTGATTTCAATTTGAATATTCATGTGTTATCATTGCTGCCAAAACATTTTTCCAAGAGATCATTTTTTTTACATAATATCATAGCTGTTGTAACTTAATTATTTTATTTACATACTGTCTTTTGTTGTTTCTTTTCTTATTTCTCTTATATTTTGTGTTTCAGGTATTGCTTCATTCAAATTGTAACCTATCCTCAGCATCAATGCAGTGAACAGCTAATTCATTCTTTGCGTGCTTGCATCTTATGATTGTGCATTTCGTTGTTCCTTTTCTGAAGGGACAACACTTGTGTGCATTTTTGTTGTTCCTGCTATTCCTTTTTCAAAGGGACAGGATTTTCGTTTTGCTATTCCTTTTCCAAAGGAATATCACCTTTTGGATCAGCCATTCATTTTTCTGTTCCTTTTTCACGATTCATTTTGTTGTTCCTTTTCGAAATGGAACAATTGTTGTTCCTTTCCAAAATGGAACAACACTTCTGCACTTTCACGTTTTTTTGTTCCTTTTCGAAATGGAACAACATTTCTGCACTTTTACATTTTGTTGTTCCTTTTCGAAATGGAATAGCACTTCTGCACTTTCATGTTTTGTTGTTTCTTTTCGAAATGGAACAACGCTTCTGCACTTTTACGTTTTGTTGTTCCTTTTCGAATGGAACAACACTTATGCACTTTCACATTTTGTTGTTCCTTTTGGAATGGAACATCACTTCTGCACTTTCACCTTTTGTTGTTCCTTTTCGAAATGGAACAACAATTCTGCACTTTCATGTTTTACTGTTCCTTTTCGAATAGAACAACACTTCTGCACTTTCACATTTTGTTGTTCCTTTTCGAAATGGAACAACACTTCTGCACTTTCACGTTTTGCTATTCCTTTTCCAATGGAACAACACTTCTGCACTTTCACGTTTTGTTGTTCATTTTCGAAAGGAATAGCACTTTGACACTTTTCATTTTTGTTGTTCATTTTCCAAAGGAACGGCACTTGCGTTTTTGTTGTTCATTTTCCAAAAGAATGACACTTTTGATTTTTACTGTTCATTTTCCAAAGGAAAGACACTTGCGTTTTTGTTGTTCCTTTTCTAAAAGAATGACACTTTTAGTTTTTGCTGTTCATTTTTCCAAAGGAACAACATTTGCATTTTCACATTTTTTGTGTGTATTTTTGTTTTTTTGGTATGCATTTTCTTTGTTGTTCCCTACACATAACACCACTTTATTTTTTAGTGTTTTTGTTGTTCCTTCAAAAAAGCAACACTTTGGGAGTATTTTTTAGAGCAACCCTTCCTTTCTCTTGTGGGATTATTCCTAGTTCATCTCAACCACATTTTCCTGATTTTCTTTCATGGCATGAAGTACACTACTTTTATGAGGACAAGAATTATGGATTCTTTTGAAGCGAGTTATTATCATTCACGCTATGATCTTTAACAGGACATCTCCTTGATGATAGATTCTTTTCAAAAATGACACAATTATTTATATACTACTTTACTACATTATTTTCTGTTGAACATGATATTGATTGATCATCTTAATAGCATGCTAGTTCCACCCTTCCTAGTTATAATCTTCTCTGTCTGTAATAAATGATATTATGGGTATACTTTTTTCTATCGACACATTCAACTTCTTCCACCATCCCTACTCTTAAGGAGTACTGAGCCTCCCTCTTTTTATCATAAAAATGTATAATAACAACAAAATTTTGTTCGCAAATGGAGGATAGGGGGTCTCATTATGAGCTAGCCTACCATGTTCATAAGGCTATAACAAAGTGACATTCCCATTATGGCCACCACACCAGGGTTATGATCCATTGGATAGCCAAATTATCCTTGGAACAGGAGGTCTCATCACGCGCCAACCTGATCAGTTTTGCTACATCCCAGTGAATGGCAGTGTGGTTATCTGGTTACCATGCCAGTACACTGATCTCTGCTATAGAATGGCATTAAAACTGTCCATTTATAAATTGAGGATCCTGGCTCATATGGGTTAAAAAAAAACCCTGTCGAGGCTATGGACGTTTGCTGGCAGTAGAGGCTCTGCTTATGGTATTGAAGTTATATCTTATCGTAAATTATTACTATAACACCCTTTTCTTATTTTTTCTTTTTATCAGAGAAGTTATTTCCTTAATTGTTTTTTCCCTGTTTTAAACCTTTACGCACGAGAAATTATTTTTTGATCAATCACATCATTTTTCAGCTAGAATACTGTAAGTAAAGCATCTTTTTGGCATATTGCTATCCTTTTTCTCTTTTCATAACTTATCATCAATCCAAAGCGTCCTATATTTTATTCATAACTATCTTTATACACTCTGCGCTCATTATAACCATAACTCTCACCATCCTATCATTGATCTGTGTACTCTACTGTTGTATTGTTCATTCCCTTGCCTTGCCATCAGCACAACACCTTTCATATGCTTTATGGTCATGGAATCTCTTTTCCAATTGGAGGGGGGAATGTATGCATTATGGGATAGCATGCGATATGATTACTTCACTTTGCCATAACTTGTTGATTTGATAAAATATTAGTATTACATGTATACAAAAGTTTTTCTGATTGAAATTTTTGCATGCATTTTATCTGTTGCCATTCAAAACTCACACTATGGATTCGAGAACATTATATGCAAAATAGTGCTTTGTTTACAGGAGAACAACAAGTATGGGGTAGATCTCTATTCACAGCATGACCACACTATTGCAACTAATAGCAGAGGCTCGAGCAACTCGCGAACGTGAACAATTCTTCAAACATGATGTGCTTGCCTAGATTCCACCTTTTGCATCACCTTCAGCATCAACTATGCCTACATCAGCTTCAACAAATGCCAGTCCATATCTGTCATTCCAAATTTTTCTTTTGGAGGTAAAACTTGAGGTAAAATAGCATAATTTTTTGATTTATTACGAATTTAGGAGAATTTCATGAAAATCCATTTTAAGCATTATTTATCATTATCCATTCCACATCTTTACCACTTCCCATTTTTCAGCGGCATATTATCTTTCCATTTAGGGGAGTGTTGCTTTCATTCATTTCTTTCTTATAACCATGTTATTCATATTCTTTATCATCCATTGTTATCCTTATTCATTCTCAACACCTCCCTTATTCCATGTTGTTTTACACCAAGCATAGCATTCAACAGCTGGTAGCAACCACCTCTATTTATTTTCTAGCATTGCATGAGGGCATGCTAATTCTTCAAAGAGGGGGAGGAATTGCTATGCATGATGGATGTTTTCTACTTTCTTTCTCATTCAAGGCATACAATTTCCGTGTAGAAATTGATTTTCATAACATTTTTAAAAACTATGAACTCAATTGTTGTGATCTCTGGAAAACACAGATGTATCATTAAAATACATAAACCCAGATAATTTCAAGATAATTTGGTTCATAAAATTTCAGAAATCATGCACTCTCAACTACAACCATTTTGTTTATATCTCATGATCTGTGCATCAAAATGATATGATTTTTGGATCATAAAGGCATTCACATATTACAAATCTACTTGCAACATTTCAACAAAAGCTGGTTTGTAGTTTTTGGGAAAATGGTTACTGAAAGTTTCTGTCATTTATATCATATTTTGCTGCATTGTTATGCCTTCATCAAGATTGCTAAAATTGAATATTCATTAAGTGAGGAAGAATTCAATTGTTCTATGAGCTGAGATGAACAATTTTTTTTTTGCTTGGTTAACACATAGGTTTTGTCTTTGACTTG
This sequence comes from Pinus taeda, assembly GCA_000404065.3. Lineage (NCBI taxonomy): Eukaryota > Viridiplantae > Streptophyta > Pinopsida > Pinales > Pinaceae > Pinus > Pinus taeda. The sequence goes on along the minus strand of APFE031381887.1, from coordinate 97,631 downwards.
CATGAGGACATGCAACATATTCAGTTTTTTGTTACATGAGGACATGCAATATATTCGGTGTGGGGGTGTGTTGGGCTGTGAATACGACCACCCTTTTAACACTTATTTCATCCATTTTTACTTTTCTTTATCATGTTATTAATCACGGTTTATCATATAATTCTATTTTATAATGATTTATGCTCTTATGAATGAATATTATTTATTCTCCTTTATTTCTAATAAATTGATGATTATGAACGATTTTATCAATGATAGTTTTAATAAATTAGTTGTAACATTATTTACCATTTTTAACCTCCAAGATAATTTCTACATTGAAGATTTGACCATTAAATGTGCCAACTCAGAAATTTGTTGGAATAAGAAGTGACAGGTTTGTGGTTGCAATGCTGAGAAAATGAAGAAGAATATGGAACATCTGGAACATGGGTTTTGTCCAGAACGGACCCAATTAACTTTTTTAATGAACGGTTTGCCCAAATTCGACTTTTAATGAGAGAAACACAGGGTTCTTTGAGCACGATTTTCTCAGATTTGTTGTTGCGGACGTCCTCCAAATCTTAGCTGCAAAGCCAAATTCGCCTTGCTCTTGTTGAGAGATGGATGGAAATATATATTCTTGTTAATCAATTGGTTGGAAACAATCCAATTTTGTAATAGAATCATGTTGTAATTATCTCTATTGTAACTGCTCTTTGATCTCTCTCTATTTAAATGAAAACAAAGATCAGAGATGGGGATGGCTAAGAGAATGGAGAATTGAGGATTTAGAATTAGAGATTTATAATTAAGAATTCATGATAAGGTAGGAAGAAGAAAGGATTGTTTCATGCTGTAAGTCTCAAAGCTTCAGCTGTTGTAATGATTTCACCATTCAACGATTAATACCTGATTTGGGAGTTGTTGTTCATTCCTCTTGTCTGAAGTAGCCCAGCAGCATCCGCTGGCAGCTAAGGGCCCAACCTCTGGTGGATTGTGCTACTGTTGTATATTATCTTTTTGGTTTATGTGTGGTTTGTATTATCAGCTTGAATTGGTAATCTGGTGTGTTTTGTTATCTTATATTACAGCTCTGTTATATTTCATATATCGTTCTCTGCAACAAGAAAGTTGTAATGTGCATTCTAACATATTGCTATTCCTTTAAAGTCATTAATGTAACATTTTTATTCTCTACAAAATGCTATTGTTGTTTAATTGCAGAGTAATCAAGTTGTAACCTTCTTATGCTGGTATTACTGTATTTGTCTATGGTTTATACTTCATACGATTGTTGTTCAATTGGTTCCATGATGAATTGTAATCGTTACCCTTTCTAACCAGGATTAATACTTGCAGTATCAGACTTAGATTACTATTAATGTGTGCTTGTGTTAAGTTATTATGCATTTGTATTTGGTTTTCAAGTGTTATTCCATATTCTATCATTAATCAGTGTTGTTCTATTTACTGTGTGTTGTTTGATTCATTCTTAAAGATAGAGGATTGCCATTTGATTTCCGTAGGATATGATTGACTGCATTTGATTTTGTAGACTAAGGCATTGATGTTTCTTAAACTTAATTGCCATTACAGTTCCCAATTTGATGTTCCATTTCTTAGTTGTTGTTCCATTTCTTAGTTCTTGTTCCATTTCATATTTGCTGTTTCATTTCCTGTTATTTGCATTATTGATTGTTTTGGAGTGAAGAATGGTCTGAGACTGTAGTGGGCATTGACATTTGATGTCTGGTCCCCAGATCGACGATCTGTTCCTTGATTACTTTTGGTCACATCAGTTTCCAAAGGGATGAATTATTGTTACTAGACCCTTGACTGGTACATTGCTTATTTTTCCGAATGAATGATTTAGGCTTCAAGGTATTTTTCTATAAGTAGATTTTCTTTCAAGCATTCATTTACTTTTGGATTTTAAGCACTATACTGCAAACATTACTCTTGAGAAAATAGCTGCCTCAGACTGAGTACACTCTTGGAATAAAAAGTCATCCCTGGGTTGACAATTAATGTGAGGTAATTAGGAGTTAAAAATACACCTTTTTATCGCTCCACACTTTGTCAAAAAGCTTCAACGGGGTTCTGGAAGGTTTAGAGGTAAGTTACCCTTCAAATGCTTTTCTTGTGGCAGAGTCGGTCATTATGTTGCCAGATGTCCTCATAAAGATAAATTTGAAAAAGGAAAGGAATATGCAAAAGGGAATAGAAAAAAAGTTGTGAATAAAAAGAGTTACTATACTCATGAAGATAGTGATGGTTTATCTAATAGTGATGAAGATGAAACTGGACAAGATTACAGACTTCTCATGGCTTATGACGATGATAATTTTTGGGATGTTTTAGAAGAGGAAGACCTTCATGAAGAAATATCTAAACTCAAATTTTTTTTAGAAGAAAAGAATATGATTATAGATACCTTAACATACCAACTTGCTGAAAAACAAAAAGACAATGAAAAATTAGAATGTGAAATTGTGGGTCTAGGAAAGGATCTTGAGAAAACGAAATCTCTCAATCTTAGATTTGCTAAAGGATCAAAAAATTTAAATGAAATTCTCAAATTTCAGCGTTCTCATCTGATAAAGACAGATCTTGGATATATTGAAGAAGCATCTCAATCACAGAAGTCGTCAACCTCCACCAAAAGCTATCGTGATGCAACGAAGACCAATGAATAGTATGACAATCGTCAACAAAGGCATAAAGTAGATCACCAGTTAAATTAGACTCAATTTACACCAAGGATGAATAGAAACCACAACCAACCTCAAGTAAATCATACTCAATTTGCTCCAAAGATGAATATCAATAGAAACTACAATCACCAGGTCAATAAATTCGATAATCGCATGAACTTATTTAATGGGAAATGTTTTTCATGTCATAATTTTGGACACAAAGTTGTTCAATGTCTTGCCTACAAAACCATCATGACTAGAGAAGCACGAAATCAAAGGAATGTAACAGGTATCAAGAAAAGTTCCTAAAATAACTTTTCTATTCTTGAAAATGAAATAGAATGCTCAATCTGTAACAACTTTGGTCATGAAGAATCTGAATATAGGAGCAAATTTCGGCAAACATCTCAAAAGGAGCAAACTCCATTAAATCCCAAGATATGAAGAAGGAAAGAATCTCAAACAGAAAGATGTGGTATATCCTTGTATGCAGAAGGACAAGAAAATCAGTGGTACATCGACAATGGACGCTCAAAACACATGATAGGTGACAAAGAAAAACTTCACTCATATAATTCCTTAGAAAAGCAAAAGAATGTCTCATTTGGAAATGACACTCCTGCTATCATAAAAGGTAAAGGCTCTATTTTCTTGAAAGCAAAGGTTAAAACTGGAAATGTTATGTATGTAGACAGTTTAAAGCATAACCTGTTGAGTGTCAGTCAAATGTGTGTTCAAGGAAATGAAGTGGCGTTTCAATCAAATGGATGTGTTGTTTGTGAGCTTGATACAGGGGAGACCGTGATCAAAGGTACAAGAACTCCAAGAAACTTATACATACTCAAGGGAAGACAACAACAGTGCTATCTAAGAAAAAATGATGAAAAATGGTTGTGGCATAGAATATTGGGACATCTAAGCTTTTCTCAAATAAGAAAAGCATGCAAATTCAAGGTTGTTCGTGATCTTCCATATATCAGCATCCCAGAAAATACAATATGCAAACCATGTCAAATTGGCAAGAAAACCAAAGTTCACTTCATGGAAAAGGAAGGATCAGCTAGTAAGCCTCTTGAACTTGTCCATATTGATTTTTGTGGACCATCAAGGAAAAAGTCACCTTGTGGAGAAAAATACTTTATTTTGTTCATTGATGATTTTTCCAGAATGTGTTGGATAGGTCTTCTAAAGCACAAAGATGAAGCATTTTAAAAGTTCCAAGCCTTCAAAGCTTTGGTTGAAAATGAATCAGATTGAAAAATCAAATGCCTCAAATCTGATGAAGGAGGGGAATTTACCTCGCATGAATTCTTTGACTTTTGTGAACAACATGGAATAAAAAGGCAATTCTCCACGACAAGGACTCCTCAGCAAAATGGAGTAGTAGAAAGAATGAACAAAACTGTTCAACAAATGGCTTGAGCTATGCTAGATGAATCTGGAACTCCTGCAACCTTCTGGGGCGAAGCTGCATTCGCTGTCATAACTATTCTCAACCAAGAAAATGTTTGGGTAAACAACACTCAAACTCCACATGAACTTTGGTATGGTAAGACTCCTACTGTAAAATACTTTAAAGTTTTTGGAAGAAAACGTTATATGAAAAGGACTGATGAAAAACTTGGTAAGTTTGAACCCAAAGAAAATGAAGGTATTCTTCTTGGTTATTGTTCCAAAAGTAAAGGATATAAATGTTATAATAAAAGACTTGGAAAAATTGTTCAAAGCATTTATGTTGTAGTTGATGAAGGTTGCAAAAATCCAAAACAGATAAAATCAACAGAAGATTATGACAATGAATAAAATGGGGATTACTTTCCCACATCAAATCAAAATCATATTGAAGAAGAAACCAATGAAGCACCAGAAGAAGAGATAATGGTAGAAGAAAAGACTTCATCAAGGTATGCTCAGAAAAATCATCCAGAAACTCAGAATTTAGGGGAAAAAGAGGTAGGTGTACAAACAAGAAGAACTATTACAAGGACCTCAAGCTATCTAGCATTACTATCCTACGCCGAACCTCAAAATGTAAAAGAAGCATGCAAAGATGAATGTTAGGTCAAGGCCATGGATGAAGAACGTGAGAAAATTGAAAAAAATGATACTTGGGAATTAGTTCCTAGACCTCATGATAAAAATATTATAGGAACTAAATGGATATTCAAAAACAAGCTAAATGAAAATGGAGAAGTCATTAGAAACAAGGCCAAACATTTTTGTAAAGGGTATGCTCAACAAGAAGGAATAGATTTTGAAGAAACTTTTGCACCTATTTCCAGACTTGAAGCCATAAGGATGTTTCTTGCTCTTTCTAGCTTTCGGAAATTCAAAGTATACCAAATGGATGTAAAATCAGTGTTCCTGAATGGAGATTTAGAAGAAGAAATTTATATTGAACAACCATAAGGATTCATTCTTGGAAATGATGCAAAACTTATATGCAGACTCAAAAAGGCCCTCTATGTTCTGAAATAGGCTCCACGGGCCTGGTATTACCGCCTTGACAAATATCTACACCAACAAGGTTTTACAAGAGTTCAACAGATAACAATCTATATACAAAGATTGAAACTGATAAATTGCTAATTATTATTGTTATGTTGATGATATCATTTTTGGTAGCAATGAAGAATCAATGAGTTAGAATTTTTCTTCAGTAATGCAGCAAGAATTTGAAATATCCTTGTTCGGTGAACTTACCTATTTTCTTGGTTTACAAGTTCAACAAAATAAAGATGGTATTTTTCTTTCACAGACCCAATATCTCAAACAGATCTTGAAAAGGTACGGAGTGGAAGATTCTAAACCTGTATGTACCCCAATGGTAACAGGATGTAGTCTCAACTCAAATGATGAATCAGTAGCAGTACATCAACCATCGTACAGATCCATGATTGGTAGTCTGGTTTATCTAACAGGGACCCGACTTGACATCATGCATGCAGTAGGAATAGTTGGAAGATTCCAAGTAAATCCAAAGGAATCACACCTTCAGGCAGTGAAAAGAATTTTCAAATATCTTCAAGGAACTCAGGACTTTGGTTTATGGTATCCTTGAGATGCAAATCTTACTCTTCATGCATATGCAGATGCAGATTGGGTAGGAAGTGTTGATGATAGAAAAAGCACTAGTGGTGGTGCATTCTATATGGGTTCCAGGTTGGTGTCTTGGTTCAACAAGAAACAAAGTTCAATTTCCTTATCTATGGCTGAAGAAAAATATGTGGCTGCTGCCTCTTGCTACACACAACTACTTTGGATGATGCAAACCTTGCAAGGCATTCAGATCACATATACTCCACCCACCTCCATTCTATGTGATAATACAAGTGTCATCAGTATTTCAAAGAATCCAGTCATGCACTCCAAGACCAAGTACATACCCATAAAATACCATTTTCTATGTGAACAAGTGCTTGAACAAAAAGTCAAATTGGAGTATGTTCCCTCCAAAGAACGGGTTGCTAATATATTCACTAAACCACTGCCCAGAGACACATTTAAATATATCAGACAAAAGCTAGGAGTAGTTGCTACATCATCCTGCTGTTAAATCTATTTTTTTTAGAGAAAGGTTATTATATGCATGTTTCATGACATTGAGTCATGTACACACGCAGGTTTCTGTGGGAAAAGGAGTGTATATTTTTTCAGACAAGAAAAATAATGGGGTGGGCTTTGATATGGGTGCTTTGTCTGATGTTGATGATCATAGTCTATTGATATGCTCTATTCATTAATTTTTATCTAACTGACAAAGATTCCTTGATCATTGACTTGTTAAAAATTCACATGTAGCACAGGTTCAGGGGGAGCATTAATCTTCACTCGCATTCTACATTGTTGGCATTATGATTGTTGAGTCCAGCTATGGCTTCAGATATTTATACCTTTTGTTGCTTAAGCCTTGTAAAAGTCTAGGATGTGATATGTCTTCTCATACATTTGAATGAATCCTATTGGACAAATGATGTAATTTCCATCCCCACTTTGCATGAGATGGATGATGTAATATTTGTTATTTCTGTCATGTATAAACAATTGGTATATCCCCACTTGATTGGGTGGATGAGTCAAGTTTGGTATATCCCCACTTGGTTGGGAGAATGGATGTATGTATGATTCATTGGTGATAGGAAGGTCATACTCACATAGTTGAGTTATAGAATCATGTTATTATTTGAAAAATATTTTTTTTTTTTCTGACTCTGCTTGTGCTCAGGGGGGGCATGGATGGTTTCAGTGCACCTCAACACGTACAAAAGGGGAGCTCAATCAGAGAATTCAACATGTACTGAGGGGGAGCATGAACAACATAATGTATGTCAAAAGGAGAGAATATTTTGGTCTTCCCTTTTCCCTTGATATCAAAGGGGGAGAGTGTCTTGGTGTTGTTGTTGCCATCAAGTCTAAAAGGGGAGATTGTTGGCATTATAATACATATGTTGTCCTTGATGGCAACTCACTCAGATGAAATCTCACAATGCAACAGGACAAATAATTACAAATCAGACTACAAAGAATGAAGAAAGAGAGGTATATGCAGGTTCACCTTTTCCAAGATACGTATACATGCAAGTTTACTGAAAAAAAGGAGCGTATACGTACACACACACTTTCACAAAAGGATAAGCACGTATATCTTGGAAAAACAAAGTTTTTGGTCCAAGGTATTTCTTTGTCCAAGGTATTTGGTTCGTGGTATTTGGTCCAAGATATTGGTCCTAAGTAGTTTTGGTCCATGGTATTGAGAAATGCCTAAAACTATATAAGGAGGAGAAGATCATTAGGCCAGAAGTGCAAGTATTTTGAATATATTATGAGGTGTTGGATCATATATGCAGGTTAATAAGCTTCTGATGGTTTGCTTGATCTGATCTAAGGAGGCACCTATATGGCTGATGAAGGTTGATGGACCGGGATCATAAAGGCTTAAAAGTATTAACATTATGTGGTTTGATCTTGAGCAGTCTAGATCTAAATACTGACGCATGTTTTATTATGTAAATATGATGACCTGTGTATGACTGAAGTTTGGAATAGTTGTGATGTTTTAAGTTAGCATTTACAGATCTGTACGTAGGTTCACTTTAGTAAAAGAGCGTATACACACTGGTTCAGCATATCAAAGTAGAGTATACATCATAAATTAGAATTTATAGATCTGTACGCTAGTTTCCTTTGGTAAAAGTGTGTATACACGTTGGTTCAACACATGGAAGTAGTGTATACCTTATGAAGCACGATGTTTAAAGTTTCAGTAGTTTCTGTTTGTAGTTGCAGAGTTCTAGGTTCTACTTTGTGTTCTGGTGACTGTATTCTGGTAAGAGTGTTCTGAATGATCAGATTTATTGATTGTGATTTGCTTCAATGATGATGGGTTGTCAGTGATTGATTGATTCAGTTGTGGTTGATTCAGAAAGTGATGATTGAGTTTCAGTGATTGGTTGATGCAGATGTAGTTTATGGTTGTATTAGAGTTATGATTTTCTGAGTTTCAATGTTGTTGATGGGTCCAGTATGAAAATTGAATGAAACATGGCCTTTAGGTTGTGGTGTTATGTTCTAGGAGTATCCAGTCTGAAAAATCATGAAACACGGTCCCTGGTGGAAGAGTGGAGCTTTTTGTAGGATGGCACCTACATACTAGTAAAGATATTGGCTAGTACAAGAGCTAGGCAGTTATAACTCCATTCGAGTAGTAGCTAGAGAACTAGAGAAGGTTGTAGCCTTCTGCAGGTGGATGCATGTGTACTAGTATGAGTCTGCACCAATACAAGATTGTAAACAAATTTTCTTATTATTATTGGTATTCATGTGTGTTGCTTATGTGTCATGCTTTATTCTGATTTTACTGCACTGTCTAATAAATCTATGATATACTGGTTTAAGTTCAATACATGATAAATTGTCTAAATAAAAAATTTCTCTGCATATATGTTGGTTTCTTTAAGTAAAGTCGCATGTACACGCTAGTTCACTTCGCTAAAGTAGCGTATATAAATATGTTTGGGAAATAAAATTATAGATATGATAATATTGATTCACCCCCCTCTCAGTATTATTTCCAACACCATGGCCTTGAGAATCATTCGAGTATCTTCGCCAAAAGATGGCAGTCATCCCTTTTTCATCCCATTAGAGCATCCCTTTGCTATTGATGTCAAAGTTTAAGAACGTGAATTCAAGGGGAGAAAAAAAAACTTAGGATAAGCATCAAAAAGTTAGGGGAGCAACAAGAAGTTATCAATGTTTCCATCAATAAAAAAACGGGGAGATTATTGAAGAGAGTAATTGTTATTGATCTCAAAGGTCATTCAAATTAATACAACAATGACATAGCCTTAAATATTTCTTTAATCCCTTTCCAATGAGGTATTACATGCCCCCTAACTCCTCTCTAGTTAGGAGAAATGATTTTTCCATAGATAAAAAAACACTTACCTTACCCCAGTCAATTCAACCCTGGTTGAGGATAATTCAACACTATTTTGATGATTTGAAGAATATAAATAAGAGATTCTTGTCCTCCATTCAATCAAAATTGGTCAAGAAAGAAGAAGAAGAAATTCATACCTATGAATAAGAGTGAAATGGTTCATATCTCATGAACCTAGAAGCATATTGAAGGAGCAATTCGTGGTTTCAATTTTTTCTAGGTTAAGGGTTATCGATGGGTTCTTTAATCAGATTCTAGAGCATATTTGGAGCTACTCTATTGTTTGGAACTTGAACTTTTTTTAGCTCTAGCCTCAACCCTCTTGTGGAACAAAAATCAACCCTCTAGCGACACAAAATTTAGCCCTCCTGAGGCACAAAATTCAGCCTCTTTGTAGCATGAACCTCGACCTCTTATGGAGTATAATTTTACTTCACAATAAATTATACCTCGACCTATCCGCAGGAGAAGAACTTGGCCCCATATTGGTAATTCAGACCTGAGGTGAAGAATAGAATTCAACCCTGAGGCGATACAGAACTCGACCCCCCTATGGGTAATTTAGACTTGTGATAAAAAGGCAAAAAATTTCCCTATGGTGATATAGAGCTCACCCACCTAAGGAGAAAAATCATGCTTGTTCTTGGAGAAGAACTTGGACTTGCATTGATATAGATTTTGACTCTCTTTGTGGGTGATCATATTTGAAGCTAATTATTGGGAGTTTTCCTTGAATATTGTTGAAGCCTTTTTTGAAGCAACCTTCCAAGCCATTTTGAATCAGTAGTGAAGTCGCTTTGGAGAAATCATTAGAGACACTTTGAATTAGTATTTTGGAGCTATCTTGGTATAGTTTTTTTTTAAATGTTTTTTTGAAGTATATTTGAAGCATTTGTAAAAGTTGGAGCCTAAGAGGATTAGTGTCCTCATATAGAACAAATCGGTGCCTACATTTTCTTAAGAGGATTAGTGTCCTGATTCAAGATTGGTGCCTTGAAGAATTTGAAGTTACTATTGTACATGTTGGATCTTGAATTTTCTAAAAGAAGATTGGCATCCTCATCTTTGAACAATCATTATATAATATTTCTTATTTTATTGCTTGTGTTCTGGCATAAATTGTGGTTCTAATTAAGAAAAATATTAACTGGAAAATAAACAATTGAAATAAATATTGATTCACCCCTCCTCTTAATATTTGAAATAACTTCATTTTTTCTTGCGGATGCTTTGTGATGCGCCATATTCATTGAGTGCACTGCATTATTTATTCTTGTGGATCATTTCTCTTCATTTTGGTTCCTTGTATTCTACACCATTCTAGAATTGTCTTGAGTGTCATTGAAATAAACATACTTGGGCTGGTGCACCACTTGATTTGGATCTTCAAGAGATATGTTGTTGGGTGTTATGAAAATATGATCAAGCTTCTTGGGATGATCTCTATTTAATAAGTTTTGGGGACCATGGTTTTTGGATGCCTCATAATTTATTAGATAGCCAAGACATATCTTAACAAGTAAGGACCTTTGCATGCTAAGAATATGATCTAGGGATTCAGTCCCTTTGTTGAACTTCAAATTGAATTGCTCCAATTCTTATCTCAACAAGATAACTTCCTCTTCTAGTATTTCACATATTTAATCCTTTTCATTTATCTATTTAGAAAAAAACTCCTTTACTCTTTCTTCTTCTTCTAATTCAACTTTGAGAGCAAGAATGTTGTCTTCATTTAGAAATTCTCCTTAAAGTTGTTTCCTCAATTGAATTTATTTCTTTTTAAGGATCCTTATTTCCTTTAATTCTTTTAAATTCTCCCTCATAATCAAATTCTATTACAGGTTATTTGGGCTTAACTATGAATAATATTTCACCCCTTTTTTCATTAATCACACTTTCAATGCTTTTACTGTAGCTTTTCTCTTCTGAGTAAAAAAATATTTTTCTTATTAGATTACTTTCTATTTTGATACTTAGATTTGAATATTGACTTATCATAACTATCATTCATTTTAGCATAAGGATATTTATATGCATAATGACCAATTATTTCACATTCAAAACATTTGAACAGAAGCTTACCTTTGATTTTTCCAGTTCCTCTCCTAAGTTTTTGAACAAACTTGGCTTCTTCTTTATCAAAGACATTGTCTATTTGAAGAAAATGGGAGACAATATTATCTTCTTCTATCTTTCATCTTGGTAATTCTTGATTGTTGATTCAACAAGTATGTATATACTATTATTAGTCCTAATAGATTTTGCTACCAATTTGCATGTGTTTGATTTTCGGAACTCACTTCGTTTGGAATTGAAGATAACATCAAAACCTTGATCACATGTCTAACTAAAACTTAATTATTATGCTTTAATCATTCTACATATAAAAAAAACCAAGTTTTGGTGCTTATTAATATCAATGGTGACCGTGTCTTTTCTAGTGATTTAGCATATGCATTGTTTCCAAAATTTACTTTACCTCCATCTATTTCCTTGATGTTGATGAACATATTTTGATCCCCTGACATGTAGCTTGAGAAACCATTGTCAAAATACCACTTACATTTTTCTTCTAAGCATATAATATATTCCCATAATTTTCCTTGTCTTTCCCTATCTTAAATGGACACTTTTCTTTGTGATAATGGCATAAAAGGAGATTACAAGAATTTTCCTTTATTCCAAATGAATGACATAGAAAGAAATAACCATAAAAGTATTTGTGGTACCTAGAGGATAGCATTTTGCTTCTTATTTTTCCCAGAACATATTGAATTTTCTTATCTAACCACCTTGATATATCTGCATCTTTCTTGAGATGATCAATTATTTCATTCTCCTCCTCTAACTTATTTCTGTTTCTCTCAGTTGTTTTTCAACTTCATCAAGTTGTAATTTCAATATTTCATTCTTTGCTTTTATTTCCTCCAATTCAAATTCCACAAGCATAAGATATTTTGGATCCATCTTCTAGTAGTTAACTATTCCTGAAGATAACCTACTCTGATAGCACTTGTTGGCCCAAAGGTAACACTTAAGGGGGGGGGTATATCAGTGTGAGATCAATTTTACTATTTCAAAAAATTTCATTATCAAATGACCATAAAATAATGAATTATAAGCATCATATAATCAACAATAAAAATGCATCATGAAGCTACCATCGTATCAATAACATACCAAGAAACCATCACATCACAAAGAGACATAATCTTTTTAGGTGGAAAGCCATACGGGAGAAAACCACCAACCCTCTTCTTCTTTAGCTTCAATTATTTACATACACTTATGACCTGATGGAGGAAACTCACCCTAAGAAATAAAAGTTTCCACTTGCGGTAGGCTACAACCTTATTGAGACACTAACCTCATAAGAATGCAAACAAGCACTCATTATAGGCTACAACCTGATTGAGGCACCAACCTTGATAATGAGCAGACTCCAATTTAATCTAGGCTCTAACCATTAAGGCTTCAACCTCTGTGGAGGCACCAAAATACTTCTTTCAATTCCTTGCATCTCATTTTCAAACTATATCCATGATCATTATATATCACTGAATTATAAGTACAATATGCAACTTGCAATCTTTGTCGCTACATAGTCCTTGATCACAATCACAAACTACAATTACTAACACTGTAATAATCTATCACCACTATTACTACAACTACTGCCATAAAAAATGTCACTACCTATCATATAAAAAACTATCACTAACTTTCATGTTTATTCCCATACTCTGCTTCTACAAATTCACCATTATAGTCACTCAATCCCCTTCTCATAATTTATTTTTCACAATGCATAAAAAACTACTACAACCCACTCATATCCTTTCAAAACATAAAAATGAATTATGGTCATCAAATAAGTGTAAAAATGATATCACACACCTATAGTTAGATCCATCTCTAAACCCTAATATCCCAACTCCTTTTTTAAATCAATTTGGAAAAATAATGGCCTCAAAAACTCAAAATAACCATACAAAACTATACAATATGTTAATTGTTCTAAGGAACATCACATTCTAGGCACACTAGACAAAATGATACTTTCTAGTGACAATGCTACAATTCCTATTGATGAGTCTACTAACCCTTCGAAAAAATGACTAAATGGGCAAAAACAAATTGTTGACCTATCAACCATCGGGGAGAATCGAACTCAGGTCTTAGACAACACAATAAACACCACTATGAATCAACCTACCCGATATGAATTAAACTAAGGTCTTTTCATATTGGTGTTGACCCTATCAATTGTGCACAATCATACACTCGATGATTTCCATCCATCATGTAAATCAAACTTGGCATCCAACAATTAATTTACATGATTATATAAAATATATTTTTTGTATCTGCTACAACACCCTGCAAAATTTTGAGTTCATTTAAAATTTTGGAGCCCCCTAATCATCATATCTCCTTTTTATTTTAAGTCATCCAAGTCATTTCATGCTTGGTCAAGTTTTCCTACGTATTCAAGACTTCTCTAGAAAGACCCTAAGTGTTTATGCTCTTCTCTCTCACAAGCCTAGAGAAACATTCCTTCATTGGGCACTTCTCTTCCACAAGCCTGGTGCACTTTCAAAAAAATATGCTAGTGCACTTTCTAGAAACAAATCTAGTGCATAATTAAATACCATCCAATCCCCCTTTTCATAAGAACATGCACTAGGCACACTTCCTTTATCTAGTGCTAACACACTTTTTAGTGGCATTTGATAGTCCTTGTCACAAAGATCTGTGCTAGGTGCACTTATAACTTTTCTCTAGCTTCACATGTGGTTCTTCATATATAAATAGCTCAACCCTCAGAGCTCATTACGTAAACATTTTTCTCACTGGATCTCTACACATCTTTAGATCACAAGGATATCCTATCATCCTTGGTCACACATGCGCTATCCTCTAGGTAATTCCCTCCTCATTGCACTTGGAGATTGTGATTTCTATGTTATCATTTTAGTTCTTGCATGTTGATTTTCAGTGCCCCTTCACATTTCTAAACTGTTAGTATTCCTTTCATATGTTAATTGTATATATATGTGCATTTAGGTGAGTATTATTCCATTACTATGCACTCTCTTTATTTCCTTTCATTCCAAACTTCGTTGATTTTTATTAATTCCTTGTCATCATACCTTGCACCAACTATAAATACATGGACCCTTCAATCTAAGTATTAAGTCATTTGTCTCCCTTTGCTAGTGGACTCATCAAACCCTTGTCTCCAACACTCGTGACATGCACCCATCACAAGGCTAGCCTCTCCTCATTGGAACATTGTGCACTTCTAGAGCCTAGTCCCAACCCCCTTACTACTTGAATGTGTGTCATGTGCCTAGCCTCTCCTTGAGCAGTGCACTGTGAACTTCTAGTGTACAAGCATGCCAACCCTTGGCCCTTATAGATGTGCCATGCTCTTTACCTATGAACCCTCTCTCAGTAGTGGTGCACTGTAGTCTCCTAGTTCCTAGGCCTTTAACATTTATCTCTAGATCTTGCGCCATGTTCCAAGGCTAATCTATCCTAATAGTGCTAGTTCATTTTTCTCTCTCAGTGACTAGTCCAATCAAAACTGCCTCTAGCTTATGTTCTTACACCTAATGCCAGTGCACTGTCCCCTCAAAATAAATATTTTGCATAAGTAAACAAGGTAGAGTAGGTGTTTCAGTAAAATTGATTGTGTGCTTTTCTAATCTGATAATCATCCTATGAGTGACATCAGTTGAAGTTTTATTAAACAAAAGGTATTACAGACTCATGTGCCGGTGTGTGTTCAGTGTTATTTAAGCAACGGATTGATCAGATTGCCAATACACAGACATTCAAATGGAAATACAACAGAGAAATACAGTAAGCAACCACAAAGACACAAGCAATTTTAATAAGGAATTCACCTTATTCTCTAAGGCTACGTCTCTGGTCCAGCTTTCAGTTGTGGCCTTGTTTTATTGTGTCTTTAAATAGAGAATTACAATGTCGGGATTCAATGTGAGTTCTCCTGAAGTAGGTTTTGCTCGGCAGGGTGGTTCTTGGATTCCCCAAGCCACTGGAGTACACAATCTCTTGTTCCCACCAGCTCTGTGACATTCTGGTCTACAATGGTAAGAGCCCAACATGGTGCTCAGCCCAGATAGATCCCTCTATGGTGTGGCTCGAATATCTCAAGCTCGGTGGTGCTCAATGCTGCCACTGCGTCAGCTCGTCCCTCTATCTTGTCCTGCTTTTCTCTTGCTTTACTGCCTTCTTCTCTGTGTATTCCATCCTCCTCTCAGGATTCTGGCCTTTTCCCCTCGTCTCTCGGACTTCACTCCAACTTGACTGTGTATTCTATCTCTATTCATGGCTTTTAGCCATTCTTTTCCATGCATGTTCGGTTCCTCTTTCGCCTCTGTCGATTCGTCTTCTGCAGTTGCGCTTGGAGTTCCCTGTTCGGCGTCAGCATGAACACTTAGGGAGTCGCCAAGTGTCCTCATCTGAATAGTGTCAGCCTGCTCGTCAGTTCATTTCTTCAGTTACATCGTGGATGCATTCTTCCTCCACCATGGCATTCAAACGAATTCTAAATCCCTTTAGAACGTCGCTTAATTCCCTATCGATTCCACTTCCTCCATCGGGCGCAATCTCAGCCGTCTGATCGGGGCTCCCCTTGATCCAACGTCATACACATATCCCGTGTGGTAGACTTGCTCGATTGATAAAGCGCGATCAACGATGGTTTTCTCTCACCTCCGCCACCACGCTTCGATCATTAAGGGGATCACTCTGCTCTCTCCAAAACTGTTTACCATTTGAGGGCGCCCCGATCAATACCGCCAGTTTCCAGAGCATGGGTCCCGCCTTGTACGATTAGCGCTTTTTGCCTTCCCCGCCTGCGGTTCTCTAGTTTTCCATGCATCCAAGTGCTTGGGCTTCCCCCATTTCGACCTTGTTCACCCGAGGATGTGAGGTTAGCGCTACCTTTTCTCGATCTGAGCCTCCCAGGGGCTACTTTGACCTCCTGCGTAGTCTCCATGGGCCTCGATCAGCACGCCTTGACTAAGGTCCTTGTCGTTCCACGCGGGTTGCCATTGCCACTAGTTCAGGGTGTTTTTGATCGTTGTTTTTGGAATTTTTAGAGATTCGTCCCGACCTGATACAATTGTGGTTCTTGGCCAGCCTTTGATGGATCCAATTCAGATCACGGCCTTCCCACTAAATGAGCTTTTAGACCACCAAAAATTGGTTTTCAAACATTGACTAAGTGAGGGTATTACTTTCTCACTTGTCCAATCTCAATCCACTTTGCATTTCTTGGCTTCGAACCTTTGAGCCCAATCCTGAGGTATTCCACTTGTCCACTGCATGTCATCCTTACCTTCCTATCCAGCATTGTGTCTTCCCGTAATTCATTAAGATATTCAGGTAGTAGGTCATCAATAGAAGGTAGTTGACTCTGCTCTTCAGGGTCCTCAATCATTGAAGGTTCAAACAACCTCAAGCAATATACATTTATGACTAAGTAGACGTGCATGTAAGCTGGTAGATCAAGGTGAAAATCATTTTCACCAATATTCTCAAGTATCCTGAAGGGTCCATACCTAATAGGTTTTATCTTTTTACCTTCTCCTTGCATCTTGTCCTTGCTGATATATAGCCAGACTTGGTCTCCAACTTGAAAACTATGCTCCATCCGATGCTTATCGTGCCTAGCCTTGTACTTGGCCTAGCTCTTTTCCAATTGTTCCTGTACTGCCTAGTGGATCTCTTGGATCTGTTCAATGAACCTAGTTACCTTGTCCATATCACTGTGTCTATCAACCATGGTATCTTTACCAAAGACAAAATCCAAAGGAGACCTTGGTATGAAACCAAGATAGGTCTCAAAAGGAGATCTTTGTGTAGAAGAGTGTTTGGCTCTATTGTAAGCATGCTACACATAACACAAGTGTTCATCCCAAAGCTTAGGGTGTTTGCTGCAATATCCTCTTAGTAACTGGATCACCGTCCTGTTAACTACTTATGTCTGGCCATCTGTTTGTGGATAAAAAGTTGTACTTTTCTTTAATTTGGTGTCCATTAGTTCCCACAGACTTGACCAAAACTTCCCCACAAATTGGGTGTCTCAATTAGATACAATAGAAGTGGGTAATCCAAAATGAACCCGTACATGTTCAAAGAACAATTTTGTAGTTTGTTCAACTGTAATCTGTTTACTAAAGGGTATCAAAATACACATTTTGTTGAACCTATCCACAACGACATATAGATAATCATGAACTTCCCTAGATTTAGGCAGTCCTCCAACAAAATCCATGGAAATGCTTTCCCAAGGGTGAGAAGGAACTGGCAATGGAGTGTACAAGCCTAGTTTTCTATTGGTGGGCTTGCGTTTCACACACATAGCACATCCCTTTACATATCTAGAAACTGTCTCACTCATTCTCGGCCAATAGAAAAACCTTTGCAGCTGTGAAACTGTTTTACTTACCCCAAAGTGACCTGATATCAGAGAAGTGTGTGCTTCCCTAATTATCTTTACTCTCTCAATTTGTGGAATGCAGAGTTTCCCACAATGATATAAGAGTCGGTCCTTCATGTGATAGTCCAATTCTTCTATTCTTTTGCCTTGACTCAAAGTTGCATATACATCTTTAAAGTCCATACCCTGAGCATATTTTTCTATGTAGCTTTCATGCAACACAGAATTATGCTTAAGTATGGTAGATGCATTTATAATGGGTCTAGATAACATGTCTGCAACCTTGTTATGTATGCCCTTTTTATATTTCATGACTAAATGAAATTGTTGTAGGAAACCCATCCATCTGTAATATCTTGATTGCTGCAACTTAGTTTGGGAGTGTAAGTATTGAAGTGGCTGATGATCAGTATGTATTACTGTTTCTTTGCCCATTAAGTAATGTTTCCACTTTTTCACACTCCAAATTAATGCATACAATTCTTTATCATATGTAGGATAGTTAACTACTGCAAGATTAAAAGTCTCAGAATGATAACATATGGGTTTATCATGCTATGTCAACACTGCTCCCATGGCATAGTCACTAGCATCAGTTTGGATCTCAAATGGTCTTTGTAGATCTGGCAGTGCTAGTACCAATGTTGTACTAATCTTTTCTTTCAAGGTGTCGAAGGCTTTTTGCTATTTTCCTCCCCACTGAAACACCTCGTTCAATCCTGTGAAGGCATGTAAGGGAGCTGCAATTATGGAAAATTTTGAAATGAACTTCCTCCAATATTGTGCTACTCCTAAGAAGCTTCTCACTTCTATAGCAGACTTGGGTTTAGGCCAGTTTACAATGACTGCCACTTTACAGGGATCTATTTTCAATTCACCTCCCCCTACTATATGACCCAAATAATTTAGAGAGGTTTTTCCAAATTCACATTTGGAGAGTTAAACATAAAGTTTTTCTCTTTTCAAAACACCTAATGTCTGCTTAACATGTTGTAAATATTCTTCCCACGTTTTACTAAAAATCAGAATGTCATCCAGATATACAATAAAAAAATCATCAAGAAAAGGTCTGAGTACATCATTCATTAATCTCATGAAAATAGTAGGGGCATTGGTCAAGCCAAAAGGCATAACCAGCCATTCATACAATCCCTGCTTTGTTTTGAAAGCAGGCTTCCATGCATATTGCTCTGCAACTCTGATCTGATGGTATCCACTGTGCAAATCCAGCTTGGTGAAATAAATAGCTTCCTTCAATTGATCTAAAATATCACCTATGCGAGGAAGGGGGTAACGATATTTTATTGTTATCTTATTCAGTGCTCGGTATTCAATGCACATTCTCCACGAGCCATCTTTCTTTCTCACCAAAATGATTGGTGACCCACATGGTGATGTGCTAGGCCCGATGAACCCTTTCTCAAGAAACTCCTGCATCCCAATGTTAGGCAATGGAACATCTTGCTGCAAACTAATATCATGTACTATTCCCTTTTTGGGTGGCAGAACTTTAGGTTCTTGGAACAAGACATCATATTTTGAAACAATCTTTTCTATATCAACTTGTTGATCAACATTACAGCCCTCAAATACATTGGTTTTTTTAGCACCTAAATCTACCTTAGGCTGAAGGAAAGAAAAATTCAGGGTAACCACAAACCACGCTCAGTCTGGTAGCTAGCCCTACCAGAACAGGAGAGGGCTCTCTCCGAGTCACACTCAGTGAAAAGATAAACAAAATGGCCTAAGATGACTTACAACGAAATATTTATCTTAGGCTAGTAAGTGAATATGGATACAACAAGTGATTTTTATGAATGACTGTGTTTCTGGGATGGTATGGGATCAATGGACCTCAGAGAACAGAGAATTTAATATAAAGACACAGATTACTTCGTGAGGCAAGATAGGCAGAGTCCAGCAATTTAGTTTGAAGCAACACGAAATGGAGAGATCGCTTAGGAGGGTGAAAAGGGCATGGGCAACATGAATCCTTTTCAACAGAAGAAGAACACTTAACATGAAATTTTCCCACAGGCAAAGCAACAAAATTGAATTTTACCTTATCTAACTTAGAAAATTTCACCGGAAATGAATAAGCAATGAGCTACGAAACATAACAAGATACATATGAAACATAAGAGACACATTTTCTACACTCACAACCACATGAATCTCATGAAACAGAGTCGTTTCCTTTCATTAATCCTCTGTAAAAAATATACAATGAAAAAATAGAGTTTCTTTCCCACAGTCTCCCAGAAGTTACAAGCCAACCAACCCTTTGCAAATAGTTTGCATACAATATATAGAATGTTCCATGAAGAGATAGAATGCCCAAGGGTTGGGGAGTTACTCGAATCATTACAAAATGAAGGTGGACAGCCAAACATCAGCTACAGGTGCAGCACCACAAACATGACAAATGGCTTGGGTGACCCTTTGCCTTCCTTTGCCACATGGATAGATGCCATCTGGAGTGAAAGTACTTCTAAAGCTACCTTTGGTGTCGAAAAAGTGAAGTGTAGATGAGAGGGCCCACTTATGAAAAGTCGTGAATCGAAATTTCGCGAAACAGAGGCAAATTGGGCCTTTTTTCCTATATGCGCTGTGCCATTTTCTGTATTCTCTACGCCAATTTGAGGCCAGTTTTTACAGGAGTCCAAAATGTGCCCAAGTGTGCCTGTTGGAAACCCTGTCCTGTCTACTTTCCAACCCAAGTGGAATTTGTGAATTTGGAGCTCATTTTCCCCTCCAAATATTCATTCTCCCAAGACTACCTCCTGTGTGTCAAAATAGGGGCAGTGAGGCCATTTTTTGGGTGTTTTTGACCTCCTGGAGACTCAAATCATGCCCAAATTTCTTGCCACAGTGCCAGTAGTCGTGATTTTTCATGTTGAATCCAAAAATGCAAACCATTTCTCATTTGGAGCTCCCAATCCTACGCGTCGCGTCATATAGAGAAAAAACCTGTGTTTCTGCCAAAAAATTTCCATGTGACCAAAATTGTCCCAAGCTAGAGGTTCCCTAAGAGCCACTATGCTGGGCCACAGAAGCTTCAGCCAAGATTCAAAGTCGATATTTCTCTTTTGCCTCTTTTGTTTCTCTACTCAATTTGGCCTTCAACCTCCTTATCCGGGCCTTTGCACTCATGTTTCGTGCCCTGTAATGACAAGCCATCCTCCTCAATATGGTTTTGTCTCTGTTGGCCTTCTCCAACAGTTTCTCTAGGTGGATATTAATCCGCTCTAGCCATGACTCATGGTCGTTGTTGATCTCTTGCTCCAAGGCAGTGAGCTCGATCCTCCTTTACTAGGTAGCTTGTCGATTCTCACGGATGCTTTGCAGCTCCATGATTGCCTGCTGGTCCTCAAGCTACTTGCTCCTCTGCTCTAGATACTTGATGATCCATCTGGCCCTCTCCACATTGAGTATCAAGTCTTGGATCTCCGTGTCCTGCTCCTGAATGGTCATCCTAATTTGGGCATTTTCTGCCTCTGCCTCATCATCCTGAATGAGGATGACATCGGTCTCATGTTCGCCTGATGGCCCCTCATCATGCACGGGCTTCTTGCCCTTGTCTAGTACCTGTGTCATTGATGCTGGAAGCAAGGCCCCTTCCACCCTGGGTGGAGATAACACTCGCTTTTCTGTTGCAAACAAGTGCCTACTGCCTCTCTGATATGTAACAAAAACTGGCATGGTAGTGGTCTCATGGTGCTCATGCTGATGAGAAGGACCACTCATCTCCTACTCTGGTTCTGATAGTACCTGTGATGTGCTGAAGAAGTCATGGGAGATGAAGTCCTCCCAAGCAATGCCCTGCAATCCCAACTAATGATCTACCAAAATCCAGATAAGAGCAAAGTGATACACACTGTTAAGTTGCTGCTGAGAGTCTTATGCAGCATGAAGGTGTTCATCCTCTCTATGTTCCTGCATATGAAAAACGGGAGGTTCATCATCCTTACCCTGGTGAAGTGCATGAGAAACCGGATGTGATAGGCATATATTCGAGAGAACCTTCCCTCACAGCTAAAGTATTTCATGATCAATCTCATGAGTGGAGCATACTCATCTTTCAAGTATCTGAAGGGAAAGACTCTTGTGAGCTGACTCAAGAATCTGGCCTTGATGTAAGGCTCATAGTGTTGCCTATCCACCTTCTTCCTCTTATGCCACTATTCTCCAACATTTGGTATACCTGTTGCCACTGATATAGTTTCGGGTGTCAATGTGAATCATAACTATGTAAGGGCCTCACCTTGGCCAGACCGACTCTAACATTGGCTACAATGGGGGATGGTAGCTCCTTGGAGGTGCCAAGAACAACAGATCTCTGGAAGAGCTAGACAGTGCCTTCATCCATTGGGCTATGGAGTTATCATTCTGACAAATAATACAAGACTCTGACTCATTTATGAAACAAAAATGACCAAAAAACTGACTCAAACTTGACATTGAAATGACTTAAAGGCTAACTTGACCAACTCTAACAAACTGAAATAAAATGGTATTTACAATGACAGTGGAAGCGGCGTTAAAGACTTAGAAATGGTACCGCTTGAGCAGCCAACCATTGATCGTCCCTCCTAGATAATCTTCCACATTCATCTCCTTCAGAAGAAAGGCATTCTGCCCTCAATATGCTGCAATCTTGAAAGGACCTTTCCAGAGGTTCTCGAACTTACTGTGCTTGCCTTTCTCCTCATTCCTTGCATCCCATTTCAGCACCACATCATCCACCTGAAATTTGTCCACCTTTGCCTTTCTGTCATAAATTTTCTTGATTTTCTCCTACAATTTGGATGTGTTCTTGAAAACTTCTTTTCTGGTCTGCTGCAAATGGACCATTTGATTCAACCTTCTCTGCATGGGGTCTTCTTCACTGCTGGCCTCCTGAAGAAGTTTGACAACCAGGGCAGCGAGAGAGGTAGGAAATATTGTATCAACTCCATAAACAAGCTCAAACGGTGACGTACCCATGGATTTCTTCTGACTGACCCGATCTGCCCAAAGCGCATTTACCAACCTCTTATGCAAGCTCTTCTTATTTATTTCCAACAGCTTCTTGATTATGTTGACCAATGATTTGTTTGAATATTCCACCAATCCATTGACTTGCGGATGATAGGGAATTGAGTGACCCAAAATGATGTGATATTTATGACAAAACTCTACCATCCTTTTTGATTTGAAAGTTGTTGCATTATCAGTGATTAGCTTATTCGGGAAACCAAAGCGAGACAAGATGTTATTTTCAAGGAATGAAATGATTACCGCATCTATAGCTTGTCTGGTGGGAATTGCCTCAATCCATTTCGTGAAATAATCTGTGGCTATGAGGATCCATCTATGCTGTCTGGAAGAAGCGGGATGAATTTCGCCGATGAAATCCAATCCCCATTGCTGGAAAGGGGCACTCAACTCTATGAGCTTGAGTGGTAGAGGCTGTAACTTCCGCTTTCCTTCGAAAATCTGACACTTATGACAGCGCTTGACCATCTTGTTTACATCAGCAAACAATGTCGGCCAATAGTACCCTGCTCTCAGAATTTTGTTTACTGTTGACTTCCAAAAAAGGTGACCACCACAGTCTCCTTGGTGGCAGTCCTCCATGGCTTTCTTCGCTTCCATTTCCACCAAAAAATTTAACAAGACGCCACTGGGATCTTTCCAATACAGTGCAGAATTAAGAATGCAAAACTTGGCAGCCTTCAACCTGAGTGTTTTCGCTTTGTTTCTAGTCATGCCAAGCGGTGGTGACAATTTTTTTAACACATATATGATATCTGAATACCATGGAGAAAGAGCAAACATTTCAAATACCTGAATTGATGATTCTTCCTCATTCACATCAGACATAGCAATGATCAGATTTATGTACAAGGCATGCAAGTTTGATTCAGTCATTAGCTTCGCCAATCCCTGTCCTTTCACCATCTTTGTAGGGTTTATTTCCACATCATATTCCAGCAAGGTTGCAATCCACTTGCCTCTTCTTCCTTCCAAATCATTCTTCACTAAAACATCTTTTACAGTAGTGTTAGGAACATAGGCTAGAATGTGAGAATGTAGAATATACACCCGGAAATATTTCAATGCCTTCACAAGTGCAAGGGCTTGCTTCTCAATGATGTTGTACTTTAAGGCTGTGTCTCTTATAGCTTTGCTGAAAAATGCAATGGGTCTTTCATGATCATCTCTCTTCTACAATAACACTGCTGCCATAGTGTGCTCCGAAGCAAATGAAAACAATATGAAATCCTGAGTGTAGTCTGGGCTTACTAGAATTGAAGCTTAGGAAAAAGCCAATTTGACCAAATTGAAAGATTTTACAACCTCCTCCGTCCATTTCACTTGGATGTCCTTCTTAAGCATGTTTGTCATCTCTCTTAGGCGCTCAACGAGATTGGGTACAAAGCGGCGTAGGAAATTCATCTCACCATTGAACGATTGTATCTCTTTTTTATTGCGGGGCAGATCGATTTGCTGAATTGCTTGCACATGTGCTAGGTCAATATGGATGCCATCTTTTGAGATAATGTGCCCGAGTAGTTTGCCTTCTTCCATGGCGAACAAGCTCTTCTTTGGATTCAACGACAAGCCATATTTTCTGCACTTTAGGAAGACAGTTTTAAGATGGTACATGTGCTCTTCATCAGATTTGGAAAACACTGTCAAATCATCCAAATACACTACCAAAAAGACATCCTTCTCATTTGCAAAATCCAAGTCCATTGCATGATGAAATGTGGCACCCGCATTCTTCAAACCGAAAGGAATTTTAGTGTAACGAAATGTTCCCCATGGAGTGGTGAACACTGTCTTGTATCGATCATCTTCATGGAAAAAAACTTGGTTATATCTGGAATAACCATCAAGCAGTGACATACGAGATGCTCCCACTACTCGCTGAAGTATATGGTCCATTTTGGGTAGTGGATAGTTGTCCTTCAATGAAACTTTGTTGAGATTTCTGAAATCAATGCATAATTGAATCTCACCTGTCTTCTTCCATACGAGCACCAAGTTGGAGATCCAATCTGAAAATCTGATTGGCACAATGATCCTTGACTTGTACAACCCGTTGATCTCCTTTTCAATAGATGGTAGCAACTTTGGATTTAGCCTTCTCAACTTCTGTCTGAATGGTTTTTGATTGGGCTTGATGGGTATAATGTGCTGAATTATATTAGTATCATATGTCTTTAAGTCAGAATAGTCCCAAGCAAACACATCTGCAAATGAAGACATCAAACTGATATATTTTTC
>APFE031381887.1:35555-51642 GCA_000404065.3 Pinus taeda | reverse complement strand
TGTCCAATGTGAAGTGACCCCGGCCAAGATAGACTGACCTCCATGTAGATGAAGCACAAATAGACGGGCCAACTCATGATGAACTCTAACATTTGCCACCCTTTGACAAAATTCAAAACATGCTAGGTGATGGAAACATGACATGGCAAGAGGACATGCTTGTAATTCAGTGAGGGTAGTGGGCTCATCCCTGACATGTTTGCCACTCTTGTGATGTCTCCTGGGAGCCTGCTCTTCAGAGGATGAGTTACTTTGTGTCTCCATCTCATACTCTGACGAACGTTGTGATGTCATGACTGCTGTGTATAATGTACCTAGGCTGCCCTTTGATGATGGTGTGAGGCTAGTTGCCTTTGTGATATATGTCACCAAGGGGAACAATGAAACAGGGAGTATTAGGAAGGGATTAATGTAATGGGAATAGGGTTATAGGGAGAAATTTGTTTAGGGATATGGGAGGAGTTTGGGTATTTTGATAGGGTAGGGTTTGGGGTTTTAACAAGGTAGGGTTTGGAGTGTCATTTTGACCAAATAGTGGAGGGATAGGGGAGAGGGTTTGGTAGTAATTTAGGGTAGGGATATTAGGAAAAATGAGAGAGGGAGGGTAGGAAAAATGGTAGGTGAGGGGAAAATGATGGGTGGAATGGAACCTTGGCACTAACAACTCACTTTAGTAACCCTAGACATCATGGTTTTTGGTGATTTCTTATGCTTGATTTTATGCATTTGGTTGCATTCAAACATCACTATAAACCATCATATAATTGATAAAACTTGATGAACAAAAGATGTCAAAGAGCCTACCTTTCAATTTGATAGGCTTCACAAAAATTTGGAGGTGATTTGGCCTTGTTTCGGCCCTTGGTCTATGTGCGCCACGTGCAAAACCCAGTGCACCACGCCCTGGGTATGCGCCGCACCTGTGGAAATTTTGAACTGCAGACAGGCTCTGTGTGCGCTACGCCCTATGTGTGCGCCGCGCCCCTGAGTATATATGTCGCGCTCCCTCAAACTGCCACCCAACTCACTCAAACACTCACGATGCACACTCACACCCTTTGCAATGTTTCTCCAAGGCTTGGATTAGCACAATGCCTTTGATTTTGATGAGAACTTGCATATATAGATTTGGAAGTGATGAGTTAAATATTTGCCTCCTCGAAAACCCATTTTTCTAATTTTATGTTTTGACCTTTTTCACTGACTTTAAAACACACTGATTTTCGCTTTCCATTTGAAATTTTAGCTCAAATGATGAAATTTTTGGCACTCTTTGCAGGGATTGCACGACAGGACATTTGGCCACGGAAACCATGACTGCATATGAAGAAATCAACTAACGACTTTTTTTTTTTGAAATTTTTGTCATAAATGACACTGTTTGACTTTTCTTCAAAACAGAGTTTTGAAGAAGAGTTGAAGTCTATCCACATGAGGATGAAGCTCTCTGAATCATAACTATGTAAGGGCCTCACTCTGGCCTACATCGATTTACTAGACATGTTCAAAGACCAAATTGATGAATCCCTAGACCTAAACATCGAAAAGGACTTTTGTCCTTTAAAGGACCAGACCTTGACGGTCATGGACTTTGATGACTATTGAAAAAAGACCTATGCCAACAGGAGCCAGACATGAGGGGGAATGACTACCATGACCTTCTCCTTCAGATTATGGCATGCCCCTAGCGGAATGTAGCTGGGTGAATGGAGCGGGACACCTAAAAATGAAATGCATAAAGAGTTTTGATCTCTAACGGAGGACTGACCAAACCGACTCTAACATTGGCTCCAATGGGGGATGGTAGCTCCTTGGAGGTGCCAAGAACAACAAATCTCTGGAAGATCTAGACAATTCCTTTGTCCATTGGGCTATGGAGTCATCATTCCAACAAATAATATAGGACTTTGACTCATTTATGAAACAGAAATGACCAAAAAAATGACTCAAACTTGACATTGAAATGACTTAAAGGTTAACTTGACCAACTCTAACAAACTAAAATAAAATGGTATTTACAGTGACAGTGGAAGCAGTGTTAAAGAATTAGAAATGGTACCGCTTGAGCAGCCGACCATTGATCGTCCCTCTTGGACAATCTTCCCCATTCATCTCCTTTAGAAGAAAGGCATTCTGCCCTCGATTTGTTGCAATCTTGAAAGGACCTTTCCAGAGGTTCTCAAACTTACCGTTCTTGCCTTTCTCCTCATTCCTTGCATCCCATTTCAGCACCACATCGTCCACCTGAAATTTGTCCACATTTTCCTTTCTGTCATAAATTTTCTTGATTTTCTCCTGCAATTTGGATGTGTTCTTGAAAAATTCTTCTCTGGTATGCTGCAAATGGACCATTTGATTCAACTTTCTTTGCATGGGGTCTTCTTCACTGCCCGCCTCTTGAAGAAGTTTGACAACTGGGGTAGAGAGAGAGGTAGGAAATACTGTATCAACTCCATAAACAAGCTCAAACGGTGACGTACCTATGGATTTCTTCTAACTGACCCGATCTGCCCATAGCGCATTTACCAACCTCTTATGCCAGATCTTCTTATTTATTTCCAGCAGCTTCTTGATTATGTTGACCAATGATTTGTTAGAAGATTCTGCCAATCCATTGCCTTGCGGATGATAGGCAATTGAGTGACCCAAAATGATGTGATATTTGAGACAAAACTCTACCATCCTTTTTGATTTGAAAGCTGCTGTGTTATCAGTGATTAGCTTATTCGGGAAACCAAAGCAAGACAAGATGTTATTTTGAAGGAATGAAATTATTACCGCATCTGTATCTTGTCTGGTGGGAATTGCATCAATCCATTTCGTGAAATAATCTGTGGTTGTGAGGATCCATCTATGCTATCTGGAAGAAGCGGGATGAATTTCATTGATGAACTCCAATCCCCATTGTTGGAAAGGGGCACTCACCTCTATGAGCTTGAGTGGTAGAGGTTGTAACTTCCACTTTCCTTCGAAAATATGACACTTATGACAGCGCTTGACCATCTTGTTTACATTAGCAAACAATGTCGGCCAATAGTACCCTGCTCTTAGAATTTTGTTTGTTGTTGTCTTCCAAAAAAGGTGACTACCACAGTCTCCTTGGTGGCAGTCCTCCATGACTTTCTTCACTTCCTTTTCCACCAAACAATTTAACAAGACGCCACTAGGATCTTTCCAATACAATGCAGAATTAAGAATGCAAAACTTGGCAGCCTTCAACTTGAGTGTTCTCACTTTGTTTCTAGTCATGCCAGGCAGTGGTGACAAATTTTTGAGCACATATATGATATCTGAATACCATGGAGAAAGAGAAAACATTTCAGATACCTAAATTGACTATTCTTTCTCATTCTCATCGGACATAGCAGCGATCAGATTTATGTTCAAGGCATGTAAGTTTGATTTAGCCATTAGCTTCGCCAATCCCTGTCCTTTCACCAGCTTTGTGAGATTTATTTCCATATCATATTCCAGCAAGGCTACAATCCACTTGCCTCTTCTTCCTTCCAGATCGGACTGCACTAAAACATCTTTTACAGCAGCATTAGGAACATAGGCCAGAATGTGAGAAAGTAGAATATACACCCGGAAATCTTTCAATGCCTTCACAAGTGCAAGGGCTTGCTTCTCAATGATGTTGTACTTAAAGGCTTCGTCTCTTATAGCTTTGTTGAAAAATGCAATGGGTCTTTCATGATCATCTCTCTTCTGCAATAACACCGTTGTCATAGTATGCTCCGAAGCAAATGAAAACAATATGAAATCCTAAGTGTATTCCGGGCTTACTAGAACTGGAGCTGAGGAAAGAGCCAATTTGACCAAATTGAAATATTTTACAGCCTCCTCCATCCATTTCACTTGGTTGTCTTTCCTAAGCATGTTTTTCATCTCTCTTAGGTTCTTAGCGAGATTGGGTACAAAGCGGCGTAGGAAATTCATCTTACCATCAAACGATGTATCTCTTTTTTATTGCGGGGCAGATTGATTTGCTGAATTCCTTGCACACGTGTTGGGTCAATACAGATGCCATCTTTTGAGATAATTTCCCGATTAGTTTGCCTTCTTCCATGGCAAACAACCTCTTCTTTGGATTCAGCGACAAGCCATATTTTCTGCACTTTTGGAAGACAGTTTTAAGATGGTACATGTGCTCTTCATCAGATTTGGAAAACACCATCAAATAATCCAAATACACTACCAAAAAGTCATCCTTCTCATTTGCAAAAGCCAAGTCCATTGCACGCTGAAATGTGGCACCCACATTCTTCAAACCGAAAGGCATTTTAGCGTAATAAAAGGTTCCCCATGGAGTGGTGAACGTTGTCTTGTCTCGGTCATCTTCATGGACAGAAACTTGGTTATATCCAGAATAACCATCAAGTAGTGACATACGAGATGCTCCCACTACTCGCTGAAGTATATGGTCCATTTTGGGTAGTGGATAGTTTTCCTTCAATGAAACTTTGTTGAGATTTCTGAAATCAATGCATAATCGAATCTCACCTGTCTTCTTCCGTACGGGCACCAAGTTTGAGATCCAATCTGAAAATCTTATTGGCACAATGATCCCTGACTTGTACAACCTGTTGATCTCCTTTTCAATAGATGGAAACAACTTTGGATTTAGCCTTCTCAACTTCTGTCTGAATGGTTTTTTATTGGGCTTGATGGATATAGTGTGCTGAATTATATTAGTATCATATGTCTTTAAGTCGGAATAGTCCCAAGAAAACACATTTGCAAATGAAGACATCAAACTGATATATTTGTACTTGATCTTTGGCGGCAATGCTTTGGACAATTTTACCAATTTAGGATTTGCAGCTGTCCCGATATTGACCTCTTCCACACCCTTCTCTGTTGGATGCAATGTTGGCTTGCGGGCTACATCATCTTGACCAAAGAGTTCTTCTAGAGGTATCAAGCCTTTGGGAATAACGTTATTCTTCAGCTGCAACATGTCCATTTCATTGATCTGCGTCTCATCTGTACCATTACCTTTATCATCGTCATTTTCTTCATCAATTGAGGTCTCTTTGAACTTGCCTTTGTTTTGCAGAAAATCATCAATCTCCTCATCATCTTGGAACACTTGCTAATATCTCTGATTGTCTGGAATGGTTGGACGATGCTTGACATGGATTTCGAATTTGTTGCTAGAGTTCATAGGGATCTTCAAACTACTTGTTGCCTTGGCAAGAGCATCAACAATGCTATTTTGTATACGAGGCACACATGTCAAGGTGTATTCTGAAAATAATTTTAAAATGTCTAGGACTGCATTACGGTAAGCCCGCATCCTAGGATGCTTTGCTTGATTTTCGCCTTTGACCTGCTTGATAAACAATTCGAAGTCGCCATATACTGAAATCCTCTTAGCATTCAGCTTTCTTAGAATATTTAGGCCAGCAATCAGAGCTTCATACTCAGCTTCATTATTTGAACACTCAAAAGCCAACTTGTAAGAGAATACCCACACGTTACTAGGGACTTTATTTGGGGCGGAGAAAGGACTGTGTACCCAAATTCCAATTCTAGCGCCATCATTTCCCACTGTTCCATTGAAATCCATGGTCCACAAACCTTCTTCCTCCTCTTGCAAGCGCTGGAAATCTGTTTGTTGTGCCTTGTCTGCTTGTTGTCCATTATTTTCAGCTGATTTCCCAACGGTGTCCTGCTGTTATTGTTCTTCTTTCCTCAAAACTTCTCTGAAAATTTCTGTTATTTCTGAAATATCATCTGCTTCTACTAACCGACTATCTATATCATTTAAACTATCTGAATACAAAACAAAATACTCTAAATATGTATGTACATAGTTAAATGGATGATTTATTGGTTTCTCCTTGCTTGTGATCATATACTTCATTTTTTGTTCCTGATACAATTTCCTCATTTGTCCAAACATTGGAATCATACCATAGGAGAAATCTAGTTGTAGTGTCCCTTTCAGTTTTGCTACCCAAGACCTGGAAAGAAGCATGCCAAACCTTGGAGGAATGTCTGCTCCCACAACATCCATCAAAACATTCTTCATTGGGAGCTGATCAAAACTCACAACCAAGTCTTTGATGAGACCTATACATCTTACTCTGCTGGAATCAAATGAATAGAGATCATGATATTGCTGGTTGATGTCCAGACCAAGCTTATCCATGATTGCCTTGGGCATGAGATTGTGAGAGGCTTCAGAATTGAACATGACGTTATGTAACACAAAATCATGCAACCTTAAACTGATGTAAAAAAGTGGCACATCACTATCAGGAGACTCACCATTTGATGCTGGCCCAAAAATCATTTCAGGTTGATCCTCCTCGACATTCACCATGTCAGACATTGGGTCCAAATTCAACATTTTAGATACTTGTCCTTTATAATTGTTGTTCTTCATTATTTCAGTCAGGGGGATGGATATCTTCAATTTAGAAATCTCATTCTCTAAATTGAAAGCGGGAATCTTTTCTACCTCTTTGACTGGGATTTCTTTCCTTTCCTTTTCTTTCTATGCAACTTGTTGATGTGATGGTTTGGTTGATGGTGATTTGCTGCTCTCCGGATCAATGCCTCCTTTCCTTTCCTTTGTGTAACTGCTGAATCATTCTTTGACGCTTCAACATCCTTCCTTTTTTGAATGGGTCTGACTGGCACATCTCTGTTTCTAAGTGAGTAGCACTGCTGTTGGGTGGAAAAAGCATTCATATAGCCTCTTTGGTACTCTTCCTCCAAGACAGTGTCACTTGCTAGAATGAAATCTACGTCTTTGTGTGCAACTAAACTCTCTGCATACTCCTCCTCCTCAGTGAGATAAATAAGCAAATCATCTGGAGTAAAAAGGTGATTTTCTTCACCTATTACATTCCCGTCCTTATATGATTCTGGTCCATGCACAAAATTTTGCTGCAAAGGTGTTTCTACTGGCTGTTGTGCAGTCTGCTCTTGGGCTCGCTGATCGCTCTGTCTTATTCTATACTATGGTTGTTGCTGCCCAGGAAAGTTAGGATTTCTAACTTGTGGCTCTGGTTTGTCAAGTTTCACTCTTTCTAGCATCTGCTCTACCTTCCGAAGTAGCTGATCTGCCGAGGAAGATTCTTCCTTTGCAATGACCTTCTTCTCTGCCTTTGCTCTAGCTCTCTTGGTTAGCAGATTTGCTTCAACGTTGACCGCTATCTTCTGCATGTCTTCCATTATGGCCGGTTCTCTTTCTCTCAATTGATAAGCCATGTCAGCATCAAAACCATCCGAGAACTTCAACATGGCTAGTCCCACAGGTGGCTTTAGATTATCTGGAATTTCATTATAAACTATATTGAATCTAATGCAATAGTCTTGGACCGACTCACCCGTGTTTCTTTTGATTTGCTCACATTTAGCCATAATTTGAAGAGTATTCTTTTTCACTTCCCATTGGTTTAAAAATTGTCTTTGTAGGTCAGCCTGTTAGACTCCGTCTTGTCAAGTCAAATGTGAGATTGATTCTTCTTCAAAACCCTGCTTTGAAGAAGAAATCATTAATATGTAATTTGTCATGATGTTCCAAAGCTATACAGTTCTTCAAATGACAGTGTTTTTGATGTGGATGATGAGACAATCCCTGCAAAAGTTAGAAATGGATTTACATTCTCCGCAGCTGATGAACAAGGACTAGACCATGCATTACTATAGAAAGAAGCCAAATTGGTGGCCAGCAAGAGCAAGAGCCCAACAAGCCCGCATTTCTAGCTCCACTCAACAATATGCTTCAAATTCATTTATGTTTTGCTAATATAACAGTTTGAAAAAACCAAACATGTTGGTGCAGGTTCAGCAGCTGGAAAAAATCAAAGTTCTCTGTCTTTATCGTATGAGGCAGCCATAGATGTAATTTCATCTAACAGCACCAATATAGCCAATGAATTTCTTATCATGTTTGAATATTTGAAGATGCTAGATTTAGAGGATTCTTTATCGCAACTCAAGGTTATCCATGTTGCTGGAACTAAAGGAAAGATTCGAAATATCTCAGGAAAAATTTCTAGCAAACTTTTGGTGGTGTTGGGACCGGTTGAAGAATAATTGAACGGAGGACGTGCTTATGCTTAATTATTTCTGCCTCCCTACTCTAGTAGCATTCAAGATATTTACATCAGAGAAAGTGGAAATGGTTGAAATGACATTTATTGTTAAGGCTGATGTGCAGGGTACTGTTCAAGCTGTAACAGATACATTGAAAAGCTTGAATAGTTCTCAGGTGCTTGTTAATATTGTTCATACAGGAGTTGGGGCAATCTCTCAAGCTGATGTTGATTTAGCCCAAGCATGTGGGGTTGTCATTGTGGGTTTCAATATACGTAACATGTCAAGTTCTGTAGATGCAACAGCTTGTCAAGCAAAGATAAATATAAGGCTCCACCATGTAATCTATCATCTACTAGAAGATATAGGAAACTTGATTGTGAGCATGGCACCCGGCATATGTGAAACTAAAATTGTTGGTGATTGAATGTTTTTAAGCTCAAAGGAAGGAGGTTTTGCGAAACTCCATATTGCTAAAGGGAATGGGTTCAGAACGAGAAATAGAGGTTGAGTTCTCTTGGTGTAATACGGAGAAATTGAATGTGTGTCGGCACTGCTCTCTTAGCTAAAAGGCAAATTTCTTCACTGTTACCAAGGGCCATGTTGACTGTAATAAATGGAGGGTTTACGGCTTAATAAGGAGAAAGAGTTTCATCTTCGAGGAATGGTTTGTATTTATTGTGGTGGACTGTGCGATTACCATTGTTTGAAGGATGGATTGGAGTTGTGGGAGCCGTATTCCCTTGTTGGTTGAGGCAACTGGCCTCTATTATGTTTTCTGGGTACATTTTGAGGAAAGACTAAATGATTGTTTGCACAGAACTGAGCGCTCTTCTTCCTTGATGACCGTGTGAGCTTGTCCTGTAGCAAAAATTCTAATTTCAGAGGACACGTTCATTTGGTTGGTTGTACATGTGTATTCTCAAATCGAGTGGATCCATGTGACTTTAATGTAGTTGTAACAAAGGCAGAAAGACAGAGAGATAAGAGGTCGATTTCCATAACAGTGTATTAAAGGTTGGGCGTCATATGGAAGAGAGGGACAAAAGACTGAAAGCGGAAGAGCCGCTGGGATCAACCAACAGGGTTCATTGCACGAGATAATTCGTCTCAAACAAACTTGAGATGCGGAGAAACCAATGTAGAAAATGGGAAGGATTCTGGTTCTGTCATTTGTTAATGTGATAAAGAGAATAATGACGAAACAGATCATGATGTATCCTTCTGAACAAAAATCATGTGATCAATATTGATTGTCCAGGTACTTATGTTCCGTTTGCCGTATCTTTTTGTCCACCTTCTCCAAACATGTGTATGTCAAAACAGGTCGGGGACATCTAGAAAGAGCAGTCTTTGCCGTTTCTTATTCAACAAACGACGCAAATGCCTAGACGCATAGATTCATGTGTTAGTTTCATCGGTATTGTACCATGCTCAATAGATATGCCCATCATTATTGGACAAGGAAGATTGTAGGGGGGTCTGGATTCTGTGTTGTGGCAATTGAATACTCCGGCATTCAATCCGATATATGTGGTGGATTTACTCCAAATTATCAAAATATTTTCCTAATTTCGGTAAAATGGCCAACACATTTTCAGATATGGGGCGCAGTTTGAAAAGTGGCATACAAGATTCGATTGCCTATATCTTCAGTAAATAGGATTGACACCTGTGAATGCTACTTCATCAGTTATCAAGTAAAGGATGCGCTATTCTATCTTCAGAAGCGCTGATTGTTCTTTTTTAGTTTTATTTATTAAATAATGATCAAACAAATCCCTGACTTTGGGGTCGATTTGTTTTTCCTGAGCAGCATGTATTTATTATATTAAAAATTTCATTTGTAAGGGGGAGAGGAGAGAATTCTGAGTGCTGAGAGGTGTGTGTAACAGAGCTTCATTGTACAGTTTTTAGACAGAGATTTTTAATGAAATTACACAGCTTTGACTTCTGAGATTCCTGTGGTATGAAAGTTAGCATAAGTTTTTCTTCTGTTTCATATGTAAACTGTTATGTTTCATTTCACTTCATGATCATTTCTAATTGAACAGATGAAGTGTTAAGGTAGAATTCATCATTTGTATGCTCTGCCTTTAAGTTTGTTCAATATTTAATGTTTTCTTCTGTTTGACAAGGATTCATCTCCTATGCCCTTATCAGCTCCTCACCAGTCTTGCCATCCCATTTAATCTCAATTTGATGTTAAATTTCTCGCCTACCTTGCCTCAGTTGATAATCTGTGTTTTTTATTATATTTCTTTGTTCAAGCTGTTACTTTGCCCATGCAGCCCAGAAAAACCCCGTCATTTTATTAAAAACCCCTTTTTATCAATTTACTAGCCTAAAATCAGTTTCTTTTAAAAGTCATCTTACTCCCTTTTGGAAAAATTTATGCTAATATAAGACCGGAGAGAGCCCTCTCCTACCCCGTAGGGATAGCTACGAGGCTAAGTGGTTTGATGTTGCCTTGAGGTTTTCCTTTTTCAGCCTGAGGTGAAATTTCAAGCGTTAACATACTGGTGACCATACTGGGGAGAACAAACTTGTTTTTGGATTGATGTGTTTGTTTCATGAGTCTTAGATGGAGCCTGAAGATACGCCAGGTAGCCTTCGAACATGCTCTTGTTTTACATCAGCGTTAGTAGATAAACGCTGCTTTAGTCAATCTCCGTGAGCTTGTGAATACAGCACTTTGATTACATTTTACCCCAGTACATTTGTAAACTCTGAACTTTTGATGATCAGTTGAGAGTTTTCACAGGCTGAAATCATTCACCTGGCAACTCCTTTCATGAAGAATCCAGCAACCTGTGCTTCATGGTGACTTCACTGTAGAGAGATCAGTAGCTTTGAGCTTTTCAAGATGGACCAAATCACAAGAAGATATGCTCCCTTGAGCCGAGATCACATCCCTGGTTGTCCAAATAAAATTCCAAAGGTAGATTGGTCAAGGAATTTTCCTACATTTAAAGATGATGGTAGGAAGGACGCTGCTCTACATCTGGTTAGATTTCACATTCATATTCGCAAGTTGAGGGTTGAGTTTCCTGAAGATTACTTGATGAAGATATTCTTGGCCACTCTGGAAGGTAAATCTCAATCATGGTATGAAAGTTTTTCGCCTGCTTGTATTTATTGTTTAAAGGATTTTCATGCTATGTTCATTGAACGATATAAGGACTCTTATCCATCATTAAATTTAGTTCAAGAATGTTGCAAGTATGCTTATAGTTTTATTGAAAGCCTCGAGAAATATTACGAAGATGATAATTTTATGGACGTTGAGCTCATGGAGGCTCTGTATGAGAATACATTTCACCAGCATAAAGAAAACTTAGAGAATTCCCATCAAGATGATCAGGACATTTTGCAGCAGAATCAAGATCAGCAGGCTGAAGATGGTCATATGGCTGAAAATGATGAAAGGGAGAATGACATTTCAGATCTGCCCACAGAAGACAGCAGCATGCAAGTAAGTCCATTGCTGATTATAGATTGTGCTAATGCCCAGTCAGCTACTTCAGAATTAGATTCAAATTGTGTTGACCAAGCATACCTTGTGCTGAATCCTGAAAAGGAGGGTTTTGTTGTTGAGACCATAGACAAAGTTTTTTATCCAAATGTTCTCATGCCATTAGAACAGAGCCTGCATGAGGAGGTAATTCAGTCAATTCATGAAGAGCAAGACAAGATCTTCGTTCAAGTAAGTGAAAAGGTTTCTCTGGATGAATCTATGGTAGCTGATAGAAATGTTAGTGTTGGGTTTCACAAGACATCTAAAATTTCTTTTCTCATGATTGATGAATGTAATGATAATCCGACTGTCATATCATTTGAAGATGACCTACCATATTTCAGACTACAGAAGATCAGAGCATACAGGATTACCTTTCAGATTCTTCATATGTTTCATGTGCTGAAATGCTTTTCCAAGAAGAGATCTGCCCATCCATTTGTTCAGAGTTTTTTGAAGCCCATGAGCATACTTTTACCAAAGCATATGATGAAGGCAGATCAGAATTTGAAACAAAAGACACCTTGTTCTTTCAGCAAGAGGTGGTGGTGGCAAATCTCCATGTTTTTCACGATCCTCTAGCAAGTTTGTTGCAGCCAACAGTGAAAGTGTTTATTGTTGTGTTCAATGAGGAGGGAGATCATGGTCAGCTATGTTTTTGGATGACCAGTGATAGGTTTGTATTGTTGACCAGAAGATCTAATCAGGTGAATCAGTCAAGAAGCCATCTGCTTGATTGGTTACATTGGCATTATGATATAGTTTGATGGTATGTTGTCTTGTAACCTAGGCGGTTATGTACTGCCATCAAGTTTTAAGTTTCAGTTTAGGTCTTAAGTTAATTTGTTAGAATCAAGTTTTTTCCATCATTTCAATTTGTCATCGAGTCGGTTTGAGTCAAGTTTCAATTAAGTTTCAGTCAGTTGTTAAAGTCAATAAAGCTGTCCCGGTTTGGGTCACATATGTAAATAATGACTCCATCGCCCAATGGTTGAAAGCACTGATCTACTCTCCCAAAGTTCTGCGGTTCTTGGCACCTCCACGAAGCGGCATCTGCCATCCCAATTGGAGCCGATTTTAGACTCCGTCTTGTCAAGTCAAATGTGAGATTGATTCTTCTTCAAAACCCTGTTTTGAAGAAGAAATCATTAATATGTAATTTGTCATGATGTTCCAAAGCTCTACAGTTCCTCAAATGACAGTGTTTTTGATGTGGATGATGAGACAATCCCTGCAAAAGTTAGAAATGGATTTACATTCTCCGCAGCTAATGAACAAGGACTAGGCCATGCATAACTATATAAAGAAGCCAAATTGGTGGCCAGCAAGAGCGTTGGACACCTAATCCTAAAGGGTTAGCGTGGAAGCCGAATGGACAAAGCAGTCCAAGAGACCTTGGGATGTGAATCCCAACGGTCACCAAATGTACTATAAATGTATATCAATTTGTTAATAAAATAGTATCGCATGCTTTATCTTTCCTAATTGTTCTCCCTCACCATGTGTGTTTAACATGGTATCAGAGCCATGATGTGTGGCCTGTTTTCCCTGAGCAACTGTGTAGTTGCCTTGAATAGTGCTGGCCTATTTAAATCTGCCTCCCTGTTCTTCTGAATACCTCTGACCGTCATAAACGTTTACAAGGAAAAAGAGCATCATTACATCTGCTCCATATTCCATTACCTGCTCCATACAGTACGCTGCCTCTGCCACACCTGCGTTGCACCTCATTACTAAATGCTGGTCATTCACTTGTTCTGACATTACTGAAATGCTACCAGGTCTGAAAGCTGCATACCAAACTTCTGAGAGAGTGAAACGGGTGGTTGAAGGTAACGCTGAGCGGATATCAAGAAAAAAAAAAAGAAACGCTGCTGATGGCGTAACTCCGGAAGAAGCATCTGTTGCAACTTACAGTTTGGACATGTGAACTCTGTAATTCCAGCAGACTCGGAGACATGATAGCATGCAATGAATTCGCGGAGTGCTAGAGCAGAGAAATGATGTTATTGTTGATGATGTCCCATCAAATAAAGTTTGATTTCGATTTTGTTTAATGGGCACCACATTAAAGGTTATAATGGGAATCACTGAATCGATATTGGTATTATGAGACTCGATATTAGATTAATTATTGGTTTGGTGGAGCGGCATTCGCAGGAGTTGGGTGACAAGCCCTAACGAAAATCTGGCACAACATTTACCTAAGAACTGAAACGCCTGGTAACGTAACTGACAGCAGTAGCGCCAGTGCTGAATTGAAAAGCCTGGTAACGTATGGTCTGAGAGCTAATGTATGGTAACATGTGGTATGGTAACGTATACCAGGAATGTGCATTCGGAACACAGTGCTCTTCGAATTTTTTCATGACATTCTATAGTCGGAAGCTAGATTGACATTTGAAAAAAAACGCAGCTCTACTTTTACCTTGGGGTTCAGAAGATGCGATTTCAGTATTTCCATCATTCAGAGGCCTCTTTCTGAGGTCATTGAATTGACGGGGCTAAATCTTGCACCTGTAAAAAAAGCTGATTCCCCTACATGCTGGTTCCATTTCACCTTCGTCAAAGGTAGATATCGGTAGCAAAAATTCAAGCTCGGCTTGGGGAGAGAATGGGATAATATCCTGAGCCGGCTCTCATTCATTAGAAATACTCTCGTCAAACAATTACTGGGTTCACGTCTGGACTGTTGGGGAGACAGGTTGCATGGTCACTCAGCTGCGAGAGTACTTCAACATGTCGGTGCAACATGGTTTCAGAATTGGCTCGGTGAAGACACATGCAGAGAGAAGTTTTCCCAAACATAAGGACTTTTCCAGATTATCGCATAGAACAAATGGTGGAAATACTAGAAATAGAGAATGACCATGCTTTTGTGTATCCGAAAGAATCGGCATGAAAGCGCCGTATTGGTCCAGAACGACCATTTTAACGCCAGCCAGATTTTTATTAATTCCGTCGACAACTTCCTGTAATAGTCCATTGTGCAACAAGGCCACTCCATTTTCGGTTTCATTGCAATAGTTGTAAAAATATTCGATTGTAATATATGGCAAGTATCCCAACGGTTACAGAGCGGTGACTGCGACCTTCCGGATACCCATCTTGTACAAGAGTTCCAAATCTGCCGAAAGTTGTTTGATCAATTTGGGGACAAATGAATCGACACCCTGTAGCCAGCCCGATTCATAAAATTCACTCGATGGGTCGACAAAACTAAAATATTTCTATATGCAAACTGGTGATGATAATTGGTTGCTGCCCGTTACCTCGTAATCTTGGTAGTTTGGATTAAATTAAGTGAGAAACCGGACTGTAATCTTGATCACTCCAGTATTTCGACACAATTGAAATCTGTAAGTAGGATATATTGATTTTAAGGGTTTCAGATCTTGCGCAAAATCTATCTTTAAATTAAGGTAAGCATCCAACGGCACTGAGGTATCTGAAAAGGCGTAGGATACATACAGTCGGAGTTAAATATCTGATCATGTGATTGTGAAACCCCTCAAGAAAACCCAGGCTGAGCTCCCTTTGGGGTCTCGATCAGAAACAAAACCAATGCTGTTGGT
Source organism: Pinus taeda (assembly GCA_000404065.3). Lineage (NCBI taxonomy): Eukaryota > Viridiplantae > Streptophyta > Pinopsida > Pinales > Pinaceae > Pinus > Pinus taeda. Next base: position 36,495 of record APFE031381887.1, on the reverse strand, counting down.
TCGATTCCCACGAGCGAGCCATCTTCGAGATTCAACAGCAGGTTTTTCCTTGAGATTAAATCACGAAGTATTGGTCTCTCTGACTGTATTTTATTTTTAATGGCTTAAATAGTCTGTTTAGGGATTCCTCTCAAACAAGTGTATGGAACATTTGTTATTCTACTGTGGAAATATTCTTTTTTTCTCAGTATCTATAGGCAAAAATTAGAATGTGAGTTACAGGTCAACTGAGGTATCGAACAACGATCAAGATAAGAAGAAGTGCGACTTCTCCTTTTTTCCTCCAGAAGGAAGGATAAGGGCAGAAAGAAAATTGAGAAAAATGTCAATGTAAGGGAAAGTAAGTTTTGCTACATTGAAATTGATACTGTGTTGTTTGGTATCCTGCTACTCATCTAATAGTTGCAATTACTTATCATTTTATAGACCAATTTGTAGCTGAAGATAACATCATTTCTCTGATTATATTGGTCTGAAATGGATAGAATAGATGATGTACTAAAACTACTGAATAATTTAATGTTGTCTATTGTTGATGATATGGTTAAGATCAACAAAACCTCTCTTTCCAATATCAAAATTTGTCTCCAAACTGCACATGAGAATATTGAGTTTTTGCAGCTTGAGACAAAGTTGCAGCAAGAAGAACTACAGCAATGGAGTCATATTTCTGAACCTGTTTCTGTTCAGAAGATTGAAACAAACTCCCATAAACAGCAATTCAATAATGTTCCTGTTCATTCAAATAAAGCAGCTGGGGTACATGCAGATGTAGAAACTCAGTCTGCACTTCCCAAGCCCATCATTAGACCTTGGGAACAGCTTGTCCACAACAAGCACAGAACTAGTCTTGGATATGACAAGGACTTGTCCTTTCATATTCCAGACTATGGCCAAGCCCATTCAGTTTCAGAGTGCTGGTTTTCATTAATGACAGTTC
>APFE031381887.1:0-21204 GCA_000404065.3 Pinus taeda | reverse complement strand
TTCCTCTGACATTGTCTTCTGAGGATAGACTCTCCCAATTTCAGGATTAGTTTCCACCAACTCTCCTTCTCCTAATTTGAGCTTTGATCTAGTGATCATTCACATCTAAACCAACACAACCTTGTCTAACCTTACAACCTACTTCTCTGATACCACTTGATTTGATAATCACCCTATGAGTGACATCAGTTGAAGTTTTATTAAACAAAAGGTATTACAAACTCATGTGTCGGTGTGTGTTTTGTGTTATTTAAGCAACGAATTGATCAGATTTCCAATACGCAAACATTTAAATGGAAAGACAACAAAGAAATATAATAAGCAACCACAAAGACACAAGCAATTTTAATAAGGAGTTCACCCTATTCTCCAGGGCTACGTCTCCAGTCTAGCTTTCAATGGTGGCCTTGTTTTATTGTGTCTTTAAACATAGAATTACAATGCAGGGACTCAATGTGAGTTCTCTTGAAGTAGGTTTTGCTTGGCAGGGTGGTTCTTGGATTCCCCAAGCCACTGGAGTACACAGTCTCTTCTTCTCACTAGCTCTGTGACCTTCTAGTCTACAGTGGTAAGAGCCCAATGTGGTGCTCAGCTCGGATAGATCCCTCTGAGGCATGGCTTGAATCTCTCAAGCTCGGTGGTGCTCGATGCTACTGTTGCGTCAGCTCAGCCCTCTGTCTTGTCCTGCTTTTCTCTTGCTTTACTGCCTTTTTCTCTATGTATTCCATCCTCCTCTCGGGATTCTGGTCTTTTCCCCTCATCTCTCGGACTTCACTCTGACTTGACTATGTATTTTGTCTCTATTCATGGCTTTTAGCCATTCGTTTCCATGCCTGTTCAGTTCCTCCTCCACCTCTGTCGATTCGCCTTCTGCAGCTGCGCTTGGAGTTCCCTGTTCGACGTCAGCATGAATGCTCAGGGAGTGGCCACGTGTCCTCATCTAAATAGTGCCAGTTTGCTCGTTGGTTTGTTTCTTCAGTTACGTCGTGGATGCGTTCTTCCTCCACCGTGGCGGTCAAACAGATTCCAAATCCCTTTAGAACGCAGCTTAATTCCCTGTCGATTTCGCTTCCTCCATACAATATCAGTCGTCCGATCTGGGCTCCCCCAGATCCAACATCATACGCATGTCCCACGCGATTGACTTTCTCGACCGATAACGCATGATCAATGACGGTTTTCTCTCACCTCCGCCGCCACAAGTTGATCATTAAGTGGGATCGCTCCACTCTCTCCAAAATCGTTTATCGTTTGAGGGCACCCCAATCAATACCACCAATTTCCAGAGCATGGGTCCCACCTTGTACGATTAGCGCTTTTTTCGTTCCCCACCCACGGTTCTCTGGTTCGCCATGCGTCCAAGTGCTCGGGCTTCCCCCATTTCGGCCCCGTTCACCCAGCCTTAATCACGCATCAAAAATCACCTCCTTTTCCCGATTCGGGGCTCCTAGGGGCTAATTTGACCTCCTGCGCAGTCTCCATGGGCCTCGGTCAACACACCTTGATCGAGGTCCTCGTCATTCCACGCTGGCTGCCATTTCCATTGGTTCAGGGTGTTTTTTATCGTTGTTTTTGGAATTTTTAGAGATTTGTCCCAACCTGATACAGTCATGGTTCTTTTCCAGTCTTTGATGGATCCAATTCAGATCATTTTCCATGAGTGAATTTTAGTTTCCAGGTACTACAGATCAAGATCCTGTCAATATATCATCTTCAACTGACAGCATGCCTCCAGTTACACACAAAGGACCAATAAGAGAGGAAATTGAAAGAAATATTGAAGGTGTTGTGGAAAGTCTAAAAACCAAAGCACCAATCCTAACAGACAAGATGCTTCATAGAAAAATATACCACCTTGACATGGAAGATGATATTCAAATAATTCATCAAGAAGGATTTTGAAGATAATATATAGGACAAGGTAGTGTTTATTAATGTTAAAAGGTTCATATTCTATAGGGTTGCTAGCTGGTATCCATATTTACCTTATGTAGAGGTAATTGGGTGGCTATTTATCCTAATAAGTGGAAATGTAAAAGAGCTCACCACATACCCATGACCTTCATTCATATTACAAAACCTAAAGCCAAAGGAATATCTGAATTCAAAATTTTATGTTTCTTTATCCCTTAAGTACTCCATGAAGGGCATTCTCAAGACTTGGTGGCAAGAGTCGAGCAAGTTTTGCCAGAAGCATGACGGGATTTACATAACTAAGTAATTGAAGAAATTATATCAATATCTCATGGCCATGTGTTTTACGCTATATGGGTGTGAAAAAATAGAATTATTTGAAGAAATATGGTTCTATATGGTCTACCCATGTTCTTCTAAGGGAAAAATTTCAATTGGTTTGACATGATAGGCCAACGATTGCAAAAAAGTGTTACAAAGGTGAAAACGTCTCATAAGGAAAGCAACCTAAGTTTTCCATGTCAGCCTACTTGCTTGATGGCATATGTGCCAAGAATGATTTCTTGGGTCTAGAATGGAAGTGGACCAAATAGAAACCTCTTATCCATGTATACCGCAAGATATTGTCAAAAACTAGCTATAGGGGGATGTATGCGAAGATAACTAAGTAGTTCACCATGGTGTCATATCATATGATATTTGGAGTTGAGGCACCTTGCATGACTAATAAGGCTAGGGAAGCTATATTTGAAGTTGCATACTGATTCACGTCTTCTAAGGGTACATTCATCAGGGTGTTTGAAGCTTATAAGAGTCCACATCATATGTCGAAGTTTGTAATAGATAAAGTGGTCATGCAAGAGGTTGGCTACCAACTTTGTTGAGGATTGTCTCAACAATTTCATAGGTTGAAAAAGTCACCATGGCCTATTTTTCCTCTACAAATAGAGTCCTATGAACTGAATAATTTAAAGATAGCAGAGGATGAAATTGAAGAAGTTAATCGCCTCAGATTTGATGAGATGGGTTTTCAATAATATGATGCTAGAAGTATATGCAACAAATATTATGAAAAGTTTAGGTATACATGGACATATTCTTTTGTCTCTTATGAGGATGAATAAAGGATCAATAACCACTATAATGCCTCTACACCAATTGGATTAGGTGAAGAAGCAAGCCTTTCTAACATAGTACATGTGACAAATATGCATCAACAAGGGACCCAACAAGGAATGGACACTCGAGACATAGCTGAGTTGAAGAGGATATGGGAACAAGGTGTTGAGGAGGAGATGAGTAAGAATTTTAAAGCTTATATGAACACTAAAGGGGAAATTGAGGTGAAAAGGAAAAGGAAAGAACTTAAAGAGGCTAGGAAAATTATATAAGAAGAGTGAAAACAGAAAGAAGAGAAGGAAAAAAAGAAGCAAGAGGATATGTAGAATAAAAAATAGGAACAAAAGGGAAGGAAAAATGAGGAAGCCTTGAAGAGAAAAAAATATGAAGCTCTTAGAAAACACAAGGAAGAAGAAGAGCAACAAAGATCACAGGTCGAAGAAGAGAACAGGAAGAAACTAAAATAGGAATTTGCAAAGAAGTTAGAGGAAGATTGATTTGGATTGGATCATTATATTTATTATCATATATGTCGATGATTTTAGAGTGGAAAACATGGAAGAATCAACTCATGAAACTGTTTTTACGGGCGAGACCCAGTTTGGCAAAACAGGGTCTGAAACATTCTGGGAGTGTTTTTAGGCATAAAAAAAAATATTTGGTAGTAAAAGTTTGCTTCTTTAGCATTTCCCTTTCATGCTATTCTACATATAGATACCTTTCCAATGGTGTAAGAATCATGTAAATTAAAGTTTGTATGCAAAAGTTATGCCACTCAAAAGTTGACCTTCCTATTTTCACCACCATAATTCGAGAGGATGCCACATCAGCCCCAAATATTCATGGAAAAGGGCTTATCCATGTGATTATGATGCATAGAATATAGAAGATTCCATATTGTAACTCTATTTAACAGTTGAGGTAGTCAAACCTAACCACTCTTAGGCTATTGGGATGTGTTATAACATGGCCACTAGGAGGAAAATGGATTCCATTATTTTGAGTGCATTTGTTCCATAGCTGAGAAAAAATAGCCAAGAGGGATAGGAGGTATAGAATATGGAGAGTATTTGTGTAATTTAGCATCCCACGAGCCACAGACCATACTTATTTGTACTTGCAACCATATTTCCATTCAGAGAAAAAGAGCAAAGCGACCTCACCTTCCAGCTAGGTTTTTCTCCCGAAAGGGTTTCCCAGAGCATATATTGTGTCAAATATGTGCGTAAGATTTTTATTTTGTAAATATTTATTTTCTACATAATTTTAATTCACATGCATGAACTATTATCATTAAACTCTACAAATCCAAAAATCTAATAAAAATGTAATGGTGTAGAATTTCCTATTTTAAATATAATATTATCAGATCTATTGTGACGAAACGTCTAGTGGAATATCCATAACATTTTATGGTTATATTGGTATCAAATCAGGTTTCTTTGGGTGCATTGTGGATATTTGCAACGGATCTAGATCAGCTAGTCCACAAGTTGTAAACCCTAATCATGGTCGATGAATCTGTAAATAACCCTTGTGATTCTGCAAAGGAGAGTTTTTCATAGATGGAATAAAAAGTTTTTGATATATGTAAATATCCTCATGGAAACCCTAAGTAACAATATTGGGATATTTGGAGATTACGGGGCCTCACATGTAGAGGACAAATTAGAATGCAGATCAGGGGTTTGGGAAGAAACAAAGAATCAGTAGAAGAAAGCACCTAGAAAATATCAACTTAGTTCAAGTGCCATGAATCAATGATAACCCCTATTTAATATGGAAGCAAAGTTAAATATCAATTTGTACCATGGTGAGATTGATGCTATGAAGCTAAATCACTAGGTGAAGCAAATGGAGGTGTATTTCAGTGTCAACCAAATTGAGGAATAACAAAAGACTTCATTTGCATGACTAAAATTAGAGTTCCATGCACTGACTTGGTGGGAGAGCCACATAGAAACCTAAGGTTAGAGGGAGAGACTACAGTTACTCGGTGCAAGGACTTTAAAACCCTCATTAAGTCACATTTTTACCCTATTAGGTACGTAGAGGACCAGTGGATTTGGTGGCGCTACTAGAGGAAAAATTCAGGGAAAATCATTTAGAAGTACACCAAAGAGTTCAGAAAGATGGCCATAATGTTAGATATCTTCCCAAAGAACCCATATGTATTCCTCAAGTATTTTTGGGGTCTACACTGTCATTTATGGGAGCAAGTGATGTTGTTCAAGCGCAAATCAATAGATGAGGCTTGTGTATAGGCACAATACCTAGAGAACATAGGTTTGAAGAGAGTGAAATCAAGTGGCTCAAATCAAAAGGAGCAAAAAGATGCTTGTAAGGAGGGGAAGAAGAAGAAAAAAGGGAGAAAAGATAAAAATACAACAACCACAACACACTAGAGCCAAGATCCCAAGCACTGCAACATTGATTACCATACAGAGGAGAAGTGTTGGAAGTTGCATCCAGAGCTAAACCCAAAGATAAAAAAAGAAAGATAATAAAAAGAAGAATCTGATGTCCATTGACTCGTGCAACCAAGTTGAAAGCATAGCAGACGTGGATGAGAATATTATATGTATGTCAATGCAAAAGGAGGTTAATTTGAGTAGCGTTCAACAAATGGAAGAGAAAGAAATGACCAAACTTTTCTATATAAAGGTACAGTTCAAGAAGACAAAGATTGATGCTCTGTTTGAATCAGGATCACAACTGAATCTCATTGGAGCAAAGTTGGTCAAGAAGTTGGGGTTGGAAGTTCATTATCATACAAACCCATATCCACTAGGATGGGTAAATAAGGATGCAGAGTTGAAGGTAACAACATAGTGCAAAATTAGATTTTCCATCAACATTGATTTTATCGATGAAGTAAAAATAGATGTGGTTCCCCTTGATGTATGTGGAGTTGTGTTTGGGAGTCCCTACATGTACACGCAAGATGCAATATTCATGTGGAGATCCAACCAATATCGTCTCGTTAAGGATGGAAAATAGTTCACCATCAATGCGTAAAAGGGCAAGTCAAAAATATCATTGGTAAGTGCCAACCAAGCCAAGAAATTGATTAGTTCTAGAAAGAAGTATGTTTTATTATTTTAAGATAAAATCCATCTATAAAATATTCAGGAAAGGCATCCCTAGAGAGGTGTACTAATAGATATTAACAATAAATAGAAGATTTGGTACAGGCAGACAAGGATTTTTTCTGAGAACCTAAAGAGTTACCACCTAAGAAGGAAGTGGAGCACAAGATCTAGTTATTTATAGATTCCCCATTCCCAAACATTGGGTTATACAGGCATTATGTTATATAAGCAAGTGAGGCAAAGAAACAATTGCTGCAACTACTGGAACAAGGTGTTATTTGACTGAGTACATCACCATGTGGGTCACCCATCATCATTATGCTATAGAAATATGAGACTTCACATATGTGTATAGATTAAAGGTCATTGAACAAAATCACACTCAAGAAAAAATACCCCTTTCCCAAGATTAATGATATGTTGAATCAGTTGCAACAACCAAATTATTTCACCAAGATGGACTTAAATTATAGATATCACTAGGTTTGAGTCAAAGAAGAAGATACCTGGAAGACCACCTTCAAAACTAGGCAAGTTTTGTGTGAGTGGTTAGTCATGCCATTTGGCCTATATAATGCACCAACTATGATTATGAGACTAATGAATGATGTACTAGACCCTTTTATAAATTCATTTGTTATTGTTTATTTGGATGATATACTGGTAAACAATGCTACCTAGGAAGAGCACATCTCATATTGGACGCAGGTGCTAGAGACATTAAAGAAGCACCAAATTCTATCAAATCTCAAGAAGTGTGAGTTTGCATAGTAGCCTTTGGTGTGTCTGGGGTATGTGATAGGTGGAGGAGAGCTAAATATCGATCCTACCAAGATGGAGGCCATCATGAAATGGCCAATTTCTACTAATGTTTTTTAGTTTATGATTTTCATTAGGGAAGCACAATACCTAAGGAAATTCATATCCCCATTTTCATCAGTAGCAATATCATTCCATACCATAACAATAAGTGGTAAGAATTTCTAGTGGCAAAAGGTTCTGTTATCTCAAAATCAGACCCTGGAAGGCTGCAGACCAGGAAGACCTCAAGTAACTATTTCAAACCTACTTTAGGCTGAGGCTTAGCCTCCTCAACCTGAGAGGGCTCTCTCTAAATGCATTAATGATTTTGATTAAAGATAAGATGGCTAACTCTTATAGAACAACTCTAAAAGATATGAATGGTGGAAACACATTTAGCAGCTATCCATTGGGCTTATGGAGTCAACAACACCTCAATATAACAATGAACTCAACCTTACATGAAAGTCAGGGCATTCAGCATTTAAACATTCAGAACATAAACTCATATAGGACCACATAGTTTATAAATGTATACAGGAAGTCAAAGCACATTCAGTGAATTCTGAGTGATTATACATCCATAACACTGCAACAATTAAGAAAAGGACAAACACATATATTCTGAACATAACAAATCCCTCATGAATCCTGAGAAGTAAAGCCAAACATGTATTACTGAAACTAAGTCTTACATAAGCCAAATACAAGCCTTTTCCATAAAATTTCCAACCCTGATTACATTGCTGCTTCAGTTATATATAGAGCTATTATTCTAACTTATATTCCTCCTCAAGCATGAGGGGAATTCGAATTCATCCTACTATGACACCTAATGATACTTAAAACTAACTATTAAATGCAAATGACACCTAACTAGGAGTCCTAGAGACCTAATACAACTAGGAGTGTAACTCCTTATTATGATTACAACAACCATATCTAAAAATTTAAAGCATTCTTTTACACCTAACACTCCATGAAATCGAACTTGATGAAGCCTCCCACATGGTCATCTGACTGTTGAAGGCAAACCCTAGAAATTAGGGAACATGTTTCCCTGTTTTTAGGTTTAGGATCCCTGAAAATGGCACGTGTGACAGAGTCTTTATCTCTTCATCCATGACACATTTGTCGAAACTGAAGGAGGTTTCTATATTCCAGGATGTCTAAAACAAAAACCTCTCTTGGTTTTTTAAAATACTTCTCCATCTGTCCATAATCGATCCTTGAAGAAGACGTGTAAAACAGGAAACTTTGATCTTGAAAAACTTGCACCTACAGCAGTTTTGTAGCGCAAGTTTGGTCCTTCATTTCTCCCATCTCATGATGTATTTCAGGAAACTGAAGGAATTTTTTTTGAACTGATCCGTGATGAACAAAAACCTCTCTTGGTTTTTTGAAACACCATCCCTACCTCCCAGAATATGCCTTTGAAAAACCGGTGTAAAACAGAGAAATATCCTGTGAAAAACTTGCACCTACAGCAGTTTTGTGGCGCAAGTTTATTCTTTCATTTCTCCCACCTCAGAATGGATTTGAAGAAATGGAAAGAGGTTTTTGTATTGCAACATGTTAGGAATAAAAACCTCTTTCAGTTTTCAAAATGGAGTTCTCAGCTGTTCAGGAAATCTTCTGTAATTTGACTAGTAAAAACAGTTTTTCTCTGCTAAAACAGGCTGCTACAGGGGTTTCGTAGCGCGCTACGAAAACAGTTAGAGTGAGTTTTAAACTATGAAAACCTTGACACAAGTTTGACACATGGAACGTTAGGTGATGTGGAACCAGTGATGGGCAAGAACGGAGTGTTGACCCTATTTGACCATACCAACAAGACTCTTTTATAGATCTTAGACACGGAAACAATCATGGAAAGAATAGACAAAGACTAACATGAATCCTTTGGAATCAAACTGATGTCAAAACACATGGTGAGGCTTTTAGGACATGGAATGAGGCTATGAAACTTTATTTGAATATGGACATGAGACTCTAACCGTATGAATTAGACTCTAAAACATAAAAATGACTTCACCATGACTTGACCATGACTGATACAAGAGTTGAGAAACTATGTAAGTTGTCCAAATTTTTTAAGGAAGTTTTACAGTGATAACAGTGGATCCACTAGGGATAGTGTGCCCTTGTGGTACATTAAGAACCTGTAGCTCCAGTGCCGCTATCCATCCTCTAGAAGAAAACTTTGAACTTCTGCCCAATTTGCTCCTCAAGCCTTTAATGATTTCTAAACGAAGAATTCCAACTGCACCTACTAAAACAGATGCTCAGTCAACCTACCCTGAGCTTATTTTCACATTCCTACCTACCCTATCAGCTACAAGCTCCACTTGTAGCTCAAGCAACATGATATTTCCAATAAAGCCAATCAATTGTCCTTTTGTTGTTATTGAGGTCTTGACTGCATCGACCTCAATAACCATGATGTGAGATGACCATCACTTAAAATTACTGATCTTCATATGCAATGAAATGAAATACTGTGTGCAAAGCTTTGCCATTTGTTCACTTATAGGGTCAAGGGATACATGATTATTTTGTGATCATTTTAACACTCTTTTCTTCAACCAACTGATCCTCAACTACACCACATTATTTGACAGTATCAATGCTTTTCTAAGCATCCAACAAAAACAATGAATTTTCCTCATTATTATCATCATTCTTTGGTGTAAGCTGCTGCAAGAAATTACAAAAATTAACAACCTTTTCCTCTGCCTGAAGGTCATAAAAAATTTCTTCCAACATTTCTTCTTGGTGTTTGTAATCATGTTCATTTTGATAATGATCCGAAGACTGACAAGTCTGCTGCATCTCTACATCAATCTCAGAGGATGTAATATGGCTTTCATAAGTAAACCCCTGTTGATCTTCATGCTGCATTTCATGGGATGTTATACTTTCTTCTTGGTGTTGAAATGCATTGTTATGAAGGGCCTCTAAAATTTCTTCATCCATAAATTCATCATCATCATAACAATCCTCCAAGTAATGAATAAGACTTAAAGAATGTCTACAACAATCTTGGACCAACAACAAGGAGGGATGGGATTCTTTATACATCTCATAGAATTCATCATGAAAACTAGCAAGCGAATATATTGAACCATTTTCCAAACTTTTGTACCAAGACCATGCTTTTCCTTCTAAAGTGGTCATAAACATTCTCATGAGACAATCCTCTGGGAAATGAACCTTAAGACTACGTACATGCATATGAATCCTAACCAAATGAAGAGCAGCATTGTCTTTCTTTTCATCTTTCAATATTGGAAGATCCTCTAACCAATCAACCTTTGGCATAGGATTTGGAAAACCATGGATATGAGACCAATTCATAGGAGCATACCTAGCATTGATTCTTGCAGTGGAACTCATCTTGGAACTTCATCAAGCTACTGATCTTCTAGCAGTGGAGTCACCTTCCAATTTGTTATTCGATGTGTGGAGTCTCCAAGGTAGTTTTGCAGCCTCAAAATGATGTCTAAGCTCCTGCTACATTCAGAAGTTCAGCCTCTTGATTTCGGGAATGAATAGACTTCAGGCTCCCGGTAGACGCACCAAAATGTTATCCCAAAATCAGACCCTAGAAGGCTGCAGACCAGGAAGACCTCAAGTAACTATTTCAAACCTACTTTAGGCTGAGGCTTAGCCTCCTCAACCTGAGAGGGCTCTCTCTAAATGGATTAATGATTTTGATTAAAGATAAGATGGCTAACTCTTATAGAACAACTCTGAAAGATATGAATGGTGGAAACACATTTAACAGCTATCCATTGGGCTTATGGAGTCAACAACACCTCAATATAACAATGAACTCAACCTTACATGGAAGTCAGGGCATTCAACATTTAAACATTCAGAACATAAACTCATATAGGACCACAGTTTATAAATGTATACAGGAAGTCAGAGCACATTCAGTGAATTCTGAGTGATTATACATCCATACCACTGCAAGAATTAGGAAAAGGACAAAAACACATATTTTGAACATAAAAAATCTCTCATGAATCCTGAGAAGGAAAGCCAAACATGTATTACTCAAACATAGTCTTACATAAGCCAAATACAAGTCTTTTCATAAAATTTCCAACCCTTTGTACATTGATGCTTCAGCTATATATAGAGCTCTTTACATAACTTGGATTCCTCCTCAAGCATGAGGGAAATTCGAATTCATCCTACTATGACACCTAATGATACTTAAAACTAACTATTAAATGCAAATGACACCTAACTAGGAGTCGTAGAGACCTAATACAACTAGGAGTGTAACTCCTTATTATGATTACAACAACCATATCTAAACATTTAAAGCATTCTTTGAAACCTAACACTCCATGAAGTCGAATTTGATTTAGCCTCCCACGTGGTCATCTGACTACTGAAGACAAACCCTAGAAATTAGGGAACATGTTTCCCTGTTTTTAGGGTTTAGGATCCCTAAAAATAGCACGTGGGACAGAGCCTTTATCTCTTCATCCATGACACATTTTATGAAACTGAAGGAGGTTTTTGTAGCCCATGTTGTATAGAACAAAAACCTCTCCTTGTTTTTTAAAAAATTTCTCCAGCTGTCCAGAAACGGTCCTTGAAACACACGTGGCAAACAGGAAAAATCCGTTTTCTGAAAGACTGCACCTACAACAGTTTTGTAGCGCAACTTTGGTCACCCGTTTCTCCCAGCTCAGAATGAATTTGAGGAAAATGAAGGAGGCTTTGTTGACTTAGTCAATTCTGAACAAAAACCTCTCTTGGTTTTTTGAAACATTGTTCCTACCGCCCAAAATAAGTCTTTGAAAAACAGTTGTCAAACAGGAGATGAAAAACTGCACCTACAGCAGTTTTGTAGCGCAACTTTGGTCACCCGTTTCTCCCAGCTCAGAATGAATTTGAGGAAATTGAAGGAGGTGTTTCTGAACCAACCCATTCTGAACAAAAACCTCTCCTGTTTTTTTGAAACATATTTCCTACCGACCAGAATGATTCTTTGAAAAAAAGGTCATAAACATGAAAAGTCTGTTTGTGAAAAACTGCACTTACAACAGTTTTGTAGCGCAAGTTCAACCATAAATTCCTCCCACCTCAGAATGAATTTAAAGAAATTGAAAGAGGTTTTTGTAGTGCAGCATGTTAGGAAGAAAAACCTCGTTCAGTTTGCAAAATTGAGTTCGAAGCTGCTCAGGAAAGCTTCTGTAAGTTGACTAGTAAAAACAGTTTTTCTCTGCTAAAACAGGCTGCTACAGGGGTTTCGTATCGCGCTGCGAAAACACTTAGAGTGGGTTTTTAACTATGAAAACCTTGACACAAGTTTGACACATGGAATGTTAGGTGATGTGGGACCTGTGATGGGCAAGAACGGAGTGTTGGCCCTATTTGACCATACCAACAAGACTCTTTTATAGATCTTAGACACGTAAACAACCATGGAAAGAATAGACCAAGACTAACATGAATCCTTTGGAATCAAACTGATGTCAAAACACATGGTGAGGCTTTTAGGACATAGAATGAGGCTGTCAAACCTTATTTGGAAAAGAGATATGATCTTAAAAGACTTCTAACCTTATGACCTAACCCTTAAAGCATGAAATGACCTAGAGACCCTTTAACACCATGACTAGAAGAAGGGTTTGTAAATGAGAATGACACTAATTGTGATGAGCTGACTCAAAACTTATAAGACTATGATTAGAAACAAGGCAACTTACCAAAGTTTAGAGACAAAGATTTTAGGGTGATAACACCTGCAAACAACACCTTCAAAAACTTGGAAGTGAACTCCTCATCCTTGTCTGACACAATACTATGTGGAACACCATACAATCTCATCACATCTCTGATGAATACCTATGCTACACCATTCATTGAATATGTAGGCTTTAATGGAATGAAGTGCGCTACCTTCGTCAACCTGTCCACCACAACCATGATGGAATCATGCTCCCTAGATGTCCTCGGAAAATATGTGATAAATTCAATGGAAATCACCTCCCATTTCCACTATGGAATTAGAACCAACTGTAGTAGTCCACATGGATGCTTACACTCTGCTTTCATCTGCTGACAATCCAAGCACCTAGCCATGAACTCTACCATGTCTCTCTTCAAATTAGGTCAATAATAAAAATTCCTCACTTGTTTCAATGTCTTTTGATAGCCTGGGTGACCTGAATATGGTTTCGTATGAAACTCGCTCAAGATCACCTTTTTGAGCTCACGGTTGTCTGGCACATATATCCTGTCTCTAAACCTGACCAAGCTATCTGTGGTGAGAAAATATTCCAAATCCCGTGCACCTATACCTGTATTTGTACATGTACCACCACCTGTACTTGTACCTGTACTTTGTTGCAATCTGTGCCTAAGCTCTATATACTTGACTTCCTGTTGACTTGCCTGCAAGATCCTATCTTATAGATCTGTCCCATAGGATCTCATAGATTTATATGATTCACTTGTATCCGCCTACTAAGAGCATCTGCAACCCTATTCTCTTTACCTCTAATATACCTGATCTCAAAATTGAACTCACTGACTAAGGCTAACCATCTAGCTCGCCTGGAATTAATATTTGGTTGGTCAAATAGATACAACAATCCACTATGATCACTCATCAATACAAATCATCTGCCAATAAGACAATGCCTCCACATCTTCAATGCATGAATGATCACTGCCAACTCAAGATCATGTGTCAGATAATTCTGCTCATGCTCATTTAGTTTTCGTGACTTATAACATAACAACTGTCCTCCTGGATAAGGGCTCCACAAAGAGCTCTCTTGCAAGCATATGTACATACCACAATTTCTTTGTCTGGATCTGCGATCTTTAACACTGGAGCATGTGTCAACAACTTCTTTAACTAATCAAAATTAGTTGCACATTGATCTGTCCATTCAAACCTCTTTCCTTTCCTTTGTAATGATGTGATAGGATAAAAAATATTCTAGAAGTTCCTAATGAACCTCCTGTAATACCCTGCTAACCCCATGAAGGATGTTACCTCACCCACATTTCTAGGAGTTTCCCACTCCATGATAGCTCTTACCTTTTATTTTTTCAATACTATGCCTTCCTTGGAAACCACATGTCCTAAGTAAAGTACCTCAACCTGAAAGAAACTGCACTTGCTGAGCTTAGCATACAACTGATGCTCTCTCAACAATCTCAATACTACTGCTAAGTGTTTGGCATGATCTTCTTCATTTTTAAAATATTTCAATATATCATCAATGAACACAATAAGAAACTTGTCCAAATAAGGACACAACACACAATTCATCAAGCACATAAAAGTAGCTGGATCATTAATCAAACCAAATGGAACTACAATAAACTCATCATTTCCGTACCTGGTCCAAAAAGCTATCTTGTGAATGTCATCTTCTTTAATGCATACCTGATGATATCCATATCTCAGATCAATATTTGAGAACATTCCTCCCTTTAGCTAATCGAACAAGTCATAAATCCTCAAAAATGGATACATGTTCTTGATATTCACTTTGTTCAACTTCTTGTAATAAATGCACAACCTGAGAGTACCATCCTTCTTCTTCAGAAACAGTATTGGTGCGCCCCATGGTGATACACTTGGCCTAATGTATCCCTTGTCCAACATTTCATTCAAGTAGATATTTAACTCTACCAACTCTCGAGTGCTCACCATGTAAGGCACCTTAGATGCTGGTGCTACCCCTCGTACCAGCTTAATAGAAAATTCTACTTCCCTAAGAGGTGGAAATTCTGAAATCTTTGCAGGAAATACATCCTGAAACTGATGTAGAACTAGGTAACTACTCAAAACATCTGCATCCTCAACTTCCTTACTTTTGTCACTAGAAATATGCATTGCAAATAACACCACCCTTTCCCATGACTATGCTTGGACTACATAGTTGTCACCATTCTCAATGATGTTACTTTCTTCTTACCCTGCAAGACTCTTTGTTCTCCATTGTCATCTAGGCACTCAATAGCCTTGTCATAACAATCCACCTTGGTCCTATGAAGATACAACCAGTCGATACCCAACAACATACTATATTATCTGAACGGTAATACATTCAAATGTGCTAAGGTAGGCATACCATTCAAATCAAATTCACAAGCTCTTATCCAATGATGAATGCACTTCTTTGTACCTATAGCCAACTGCACTAACCAAGACTCTGCATGTACTTCTTTATTCAAGCCACACTTATCCACCACGCCAGGATTAACATAACTATAATTAGATCCAAGGTAAAGAGAAACAAATTGATAAAAGATCTTATTTTCCATATTGATAATAGACGTCTGGTGATCTTCTTGCCTATTATCCAGTGCTGCATAAATCCTAAGAATACTTTGTCCAACATCTCCCACTGTTTTTGCCTCCTGAGCACTATAGTTCTGCAATCTACCACCCTAGTGTTGTGGACAATCTCTCTTTTGTAGGATTCATGGAAATTTTTAGATGGTGTTGCATTCTATTTATTACCTATACCCTGAGGTCTTGCTCCCTTCTTGTCCTATTTTCCTTTGTTCTTTGCATTACCTTTCCAGTCCAGCTTAGTCTCATATCTATGCTTGATTACTCATAACAATGCTTTAGCTTCTGGATGGTCTCCTCCAATGATCTAGGCTCATCAAACTCATTCTTGTCTTTGAATGCTATCAGCAACCCATTGATGAATATTTGAATCTTAGCCTTCTCCTCCTTAAGGTAAGGCACATACCTCAACAACTCCAAAAATCTTCTAGTGTACTCTTCATCGGTCATAGGTCCCATCTTTAGTTCATAAAATTCCTTTGTCCTGTCATCATGGTATCTATCCAATAGATACTTCTTCCATAATAGCCTCTTGAACTCACTCCAAGTCAACTCCTCCTCATAAATATCTCTGACGTTATTTACACCTTCCCACTAGACATTTGATTTACCTTTAAGAACAAATGAAGTTATTATGGCCTTCATGTTCTTTGAATAATCATTCAATCTAAAGAACTTATTCATTCTTAGCAACCATGCTTCTGCATTGTGTGACTTCTTCATCTCTCCATCAAATATAGGTGGATTTTGTTTCTTAAACTCATCCAAAAATATACCCTGTCTCTCCTCTAAGGATGATAACAATGACAATCATAGTGCCTGTCAGAACAAGAACTACAATAGTACCCATGTTTATCACCTCTCCTATCCAGAGTGTCCAAGGACCTACTATCTATGATTGTGTCATCTCCATCTGACATGTACCCATCAGGAGACCTACTACCATAAGCCCCAATAGGTCTTTCCGCTTGTCCATGAATGATCCGAAGTGGCCCATGTCGTTTTAATTTTGAAAAAATTTGAAGGATTATGATGAGCGCTAGTATTGCAGCAAGAATGCTGCAACTCCTAGGCTACCAGCGTTACTTTATCAACCCAAGGTTCGTACAAACTTGGAGGTGACAATGTTGTATACACAAGTAACAATGATGGTTTTGCCTTTTGTCACAGTTCAACTGGCAAGAGACCAGTGAGGTTTTCAAGCCATACTTCTATGGAGTCAGAAGAAGCTTGGTTTCTTGATGGAAGAAACAAAAATCTTCTCTAAGGGAGAGCTACTCTACTGGAATAATGGAAAAGACCAAAATTCAATGCTAAATCACACCATTTCCTAATTAACTGCCAAGAAACTATGATTTGCAATAATGATAAATTACCATGAACCAAATGCTACTATCTAAGAATGGAAGTAAGAGGCATCAAACATCACTAATGTGCAAGTAAAGGGACTGAAATAAATTTGTTTTTGTTTTTTTGCCTTTCATGCAAAATCAAGTATGTAAGCTAATTTATTTTGGTGATGTGGCAGGTGAATTAAGGATGTTGGGGGATGGATGGAAGGGTTAGGACATGGTTGGATGGTGTGGGAGACCCTTGGGAGGCTTTTGGTGACTTCCTAGAGGTTTTCCCTCAATTCGGCCTCAAAATAGGCCATTTCAAGAAAACGTACAAGATGTACTAGAAACCTACAGGATTCCCCGTAAACCTACAGGATACAGCCGAGAGCAAAATGAAAGGTGTTGGAAGTGATGGAAGGCTTAGGGAAGGTGGTATATGGGTGGAGTGAAGTGAGGAAAGGCCTAGGATCACTCAGAAATCAACATAAAAAATAGAGGATGGTTGGATTCGCTCAATGTGCTTGGAAGAATTTCTATGAAAAATTATGAAAACTAGTGAAGGTGATGGTGAAAACAAGGAATGAGTATGGTGGATGGAGTGGAAGGTGGTTGCTGGCTATGAAGTCTTTGTCTCCTCCTGAAGCACCTGCTCTGCATAAAACATGTATAATTCCCATAAGGCTATGTAAATAAGAAGCATTCTCATAAGCTAGAAAAACAAAATTAATGAACTAACTACCTACATTATGCATGAGGAAAGTTGCTGAAAGGAATGAAAGCATGGATGAGATCTACTGCAAGAGTGAAGATAGAAGAGATGGCAATGTAATCCTACTTTGCAAAACACATCAAATGCTAACTTAAATACAGGAACCTCTAAAGCTTATGCAAGAAATAGAAATCTGTGTTTTTGGGGTTGCATAAGGGTCCCTTCGTCAAATCATGATCCCAAAGGGAGGAAATGAGGCCAAGACACCCACTGAAAACCTTGTGGTACTCCTTTTTTCCTTGCTAACCTACTACTTAAGTAAGGCACAAATGGAAGAAAACTAATAAATAACCAATCCAATCTACACTACTTGCAACGAAAACACATCTAAAAGAAAATTAACAATGAAGCTATGTGACTAATCTAAACATACAGATACAATAAAGAGGATCTTTGGTTTCTAGAGTTGGGCCCTAACCCAAGAGCTTCAGCCCTTTGAGTTAACTCAGTGCCGGCTCAAAACAAAACTCATTCTTATTACCAAAACATAAAATTACATCAATAAAACTTTCACAAGTCTAGAGCGCGAAAATAGCTTAGAGTTTTACAACAAAAATTCAAATCCTAATGAGGCTCTAGGCATTTTTACTTATACAATTGAAGTCCCCAATGACTTCCTTAAAATCAGGGAGGTGTTGCTACTGAACTCGAGATAAACTAGGTCTTTGTCTCTCACTTGCTCGTCTGCCTTCTAATCCTCATGGCTTGGATGCTTGCACTTCGAGCTGGTGTGATGTATGGAGGAATACTCAAATGGGGGAGAAGTAAATGAAGAGGATTTACCTCCTACAATCCCTCTCCCTTTTCCCATTCGAGTTTTAACCTTAATATTTGCCAAAATCCCTTGATTTTATCCTTCAATCCTGTGTTCAATGCATATTAGTCCACTAGGCATAATATCCAACTCTAACTCATCTCATAAACAAAATATAATAAAAAACATGTAATAAGTTGTGAGAAAAGTTGGTTTGACTAAGCTAGGATGTGAATTAAGGCCCATTTAATTACCCAATGATGAGGCTCATCATCACCCCCCTACTGAAAGTCTTGCTCATCCTCTGAGAAATTCAATCAATATCCATATCCTTCATAGCTCTAGTGGCCTCCCTGACATCCCATGCCTCTGCTATGGTTTCCTCTTCTTGTTCATAGAAGCCTGCTTTCCTTTCTGCCTCCTCCCACTACCTCTTTTCTTCTTCTTCCTTCCTTCCTTCTAGCATCCCTAAGAGTAGTGGTGGATTGAGTTTCAGGCCAATCCAATTGACTTTCAGCCTTTGCATAGATTGCTTATACATGGGTGTCCTGTTTAGTGCTTCTCTCAATCTTTGAGGAGAGTGGTAATCTCTTATCTTTAAGCTGTATGGAAATGTGTTCCATCTCCGTAGGAAAGAATGTATGCTATCATCCCCTAATAGCCTGAACATGTCCTCAAAATGTGAAATTGCTTGCTCTTGGGTAGTAAGATATCTAGGTGCAAGATGAGGATCATTTGCACTCAAATTATGGGTATTGATGAGGGCCATGGGATTTGACTGTTCATCTCTAATCATTAGAGGTTTATTTTTCTCTCTTGCCAATATCTTCTTCATCTTTGCAACCGTTGATTCCTCATGGTTCATCCATGATGCCAAAGCCATCAACTGTAAATCTCCTAGCTTGGCATTAGGGTCCCATACATACATGTCTATTAAGTCCATGTTGTGTAAATAAAACTCAGACATCTTGGCCCTATCTTCTAGTGTGCTATGATCACAAAGATAAATGAACTACCTGTAGTCCTGAAATGGCATGGTTCCTCTCTGTGCTAGGGTCTTGATCTGGAACTGCAGCCACTGTTCCTTGAGGTATAGGGTATAACATTTAGCTGGTATCCTACGCTGGATTGCTTCCAAAGAGAGACTGGCCATACATACCATTTGATTCTCTCTTTCTTGCAGCTGTCCTCTCAACCATGCATTTTCTACTTCTAGTTGATTTTTCCTTATGGCCTCTCTATCTCTTAAGCTACTTAGCTCTCTACCCATCTCCTTAAGCTTCTCCTCCATGTGCCTAATGTCTTCCACTCTCTTCTGCATCCATCGATGAGTTTTGGCTCTCTCCTTCTCAATCTCGAAGAAGAGTGGAATAACAAAATTTTGAGCTATGACCCCACCTCCTTCAATAAACCTGTAGTAGGAGTCAAGGTTAGGTTGGTGGCTAGGTTCTTTTGACTCTGGGTCCTCTTCTCTTCTTTAGTTTCTTGTTGTTGGCATACCTCCTTTTCCAATTTTTGTGTCTCCTGTAGGTTCAACAGAGTATCCTGTAAGACTTCTTCTGCTTCATGTAGATTCTGCCGTGCATCCTGTAGGATTTATTTTCCCTTGGAGGGGGTTGATCTAGTCATAGGCCTTCTCACATAGGTGATAGGATGCTTAGGGGAAGGCATTTTCTCCTTTTTTTTAGGTGAGTCTTCAATCATAATGGGAATTTTGGTAGGTGTTTGGGGTTCCTCTGCCTTATTCTTGTGCTTTTCCTTGTCTTGAAATATAAGGGGGTATACCTCTGTCTTTTTCCTTTTTGCTTGATGGGGGTGCTAAGAGTAGTGATGGCAACTCGTGCCTCTCTCTCAGTGGGGTTTGGGGACACCCTAGGTGACTCCTTGTTTTCGACCCCCTCTTTCCCATTGAGTTCTTCACCTATGTCTTTCCTTTCTTATTCCTCTTGTAGATCCTCATCATCTTTATCAATTTCCTCCTTAACATCCTCCTATGTTTCTTCATCATCCTCCTTCTCTTTCTCCTATTCTTCTTCATCCTCCTCATTTTCTTTTGTTTAATATTCTTTTTCATCCATCTCATCTTCATCTCCTTCTGTTTCTTCTTCTTCCTGCTCTACTTCTTCTTCCTCTGCTTTATTCTCTTCCTCTTCCTCTTCACTGACAGTAGGACTAACATCATATGTGAGAGATTTGATGTCTTCCTCTACTTGCATGTCTCTGAAAACTGACCATTGTATAGGAATTCTGAGGTTTTGGAGGGCATCTTCTATAAGGATTCTAATTAACCCATGATGAGCTAACTGTTGGGAATTTCCCTGTTGCACTTTGATGCTTGAGTCTATTAGTGATTGCAGCAAGAATTATGGTATGCTGAGCCTGTGGTGAGGGGGTGCTTCTACTCCAAATCTCAATTCTTCAAGAAGCCTAAAATCATAGCCATAGACCACACTATACCTACCCTCACATGAAATGTATTTGATAAGTTGGTAGCTTACCTCATTCCAGGGATATGGCAGACTTGCTCTCCTTACTCCATTTTTGTCCTTAGTGGGTTCCTCACCTTCTAAAAAGAATTTCCTTTTGGCAACTCGGCTATCTCCTTTGTCTTCCTTCCTCCATGGTACTCCTAGGGGAAGTGTGGTAACTCTGCTGATGAGTTTAGGGGTGAGTTCTATGGAGAGGCCTCTTACCACAATAGTGGCATAGACTCTAGTGAGTGGAATGAGGGAGAGAGCAAAATTTCGGGCCACCTCATCATCATACCCCCTTAATTTTTCGAGAAACTTCATCCAATTATGTCTTGTGAAGATCTCTAGTACCTGAGGGTGTTGTTGGATTCTCACAGTGTTAGTGTGTTGTATATCTGATCCAAAAGTATAAGATAATAGAAATAACCTAAGAATAACAAGATCTGAATAGATAGAAATGCTTCTTTATTATCAAAACCCTTATGGTAGGGCAACACCATATATTCACTCCTTAAAGAAGGAGAACACTCCACAAGCCATATGCTTGTTCATACAAGACTATTTCTCTTCATATCTCTCCATGTGGAGTCTCTAGCCTCTATATAG
>APFE031381885.1:945-13980 GCA_000404065.3 Pinus taeda | reverse complement strand
AAGAATATGTTCTTCATGTCCTCCCATGATTGGATGCAATTCCCACCTAGGCTCATGAACCATCGGAGAGCTGCTCCTTTTAGAGTAAGAGGAAACACTTTCAATCTTTGATCATTAGTACAATAACCATATCCTCTACAAATTATTTCAAACTCAAATAAGAATGTATCTGGATCTTCATTTGCTAAACCATGAAAATTTGGTAAAGATGGGGGAATTATGTGCATTTGTGTCACTCCTCCTAGATCTTTGATAAGAAATTCAAAAGTAAAAATGTGATCAATTTCTTACCATAATATAAGAAGTTCTTCATGTGTTTCTTCAAGGCTCCTTCTTCAAATGTTCCTGTCAATCGGTTAGTGAAATGGGTGGTGCTTACATTACCACTTGCGTGAGATCATGTGATTCATTTTTTTTAAAAAATTTCTATCTTTTTCCTAATCATTCACACAAAAATTCAAACATCTATTTCTACCCTAGGTTCTTTAACAGTCCTGCTGGAAAGCGGACAGGGGAGAAGGGCTTTTACATGCTCCGTATGCAGGTTCTTACCTTCCGTTTTTAAGATCCAATTCTTCCCTAGCAGGCACTCATCAGATTCACACTACTCTTTAGAAATGGCTACACTCTCCCCGGCAACGGCGCCAAAATGTGGAGCGATAAAAAGGTCTTTTTAACACCTAATTACCTCACATTAATTGTCAACCCAAAGACGACTTTTTATTTCAAGAGTGTACTCAGTCTGAGGCGGCTATTTACTCAAGAGTAATGTTTTGCAGTATAGCGTTCAGAAAATACAAGGGTAGACGGATGCTAAACTATGACTAAATTGCTTCAAAAGGATAAAATCACGCAAGGCAGCTTATCAGTCAAGGGTCCAGAAGCGATAACCCATCCCTCTAGAAACTGATGGAAAGGAAATTAGAGCATGGACCATAGGTCTGGGAGCTAGGCAGCGACTGCTGAGGCTCACTACAGCCTTAGACCTTCTCTCACACCAAAGCAACAAAGGCAAGTAAATAGAACGGAAACAAGTAAAATGGAATAGCAAAAAGGAAATGAAATAGCAGTAAATGGAACAGCAATCAAAAGAACTAAATCTCGCGAGTCAAAACCAGCAAACTGGATGGAATATGCTTTATGGAACAGCGCTGATTGATGAATTATAGAACAACAATAATTAACCATATATGCACGCCTCGCATTAATATAGTAATCTGACAATTAAGGATAATACAACTATGTCTCCAAATAGAATATCATTACTTTCGGATTCCAATAATCGGGATTGCAAATGAATCAAACGACAGTAATACTCAATACAGATGCTCTGTAACAGAAATAACTGGTTGCAACTAAAAGCATGCGATCAAATCTGAAAATATTCCATTATACAATGCAGAGTCATTATACAGATTTCCTGAAAAACCATAAATGCATTAATCGTAACAGAGCATAGCATAGCATATGAAAGGTATATCAGATTACCGAGTAATAAAGATAAGCAAACCACGCAGAAATCAAGTTATAATGATACAAAAGCAAATGTAAACATATGATACACAACAGCAGCAGCGTACTCCACCAGAGGCTGGGCCCTTAGCCGCCAGCGGACGCTGCTGGGTTACTTCAGAAGGAAAAGAGTGAACAGCAACGCCCAAATTATGTATTAATCATTAAATGGTGAAATCATTATAATCGTTGAAGCTTTGAGACTTATAGCGTAAAACAATCCTTCCTTCCTCCTATCCTATCATGAATCCTTGCTTCTGAATATCTAATTCAAATCATCAATTCTCCATCATTCGAATTCCCAAAGTCATCCTGAAGTCCCTCCTGAAGCCATCCTGAAGCCATTCTGAAGCCATCATGAAGCCATCTTGAAGCCATTCCCATCTCTGATCTTTGTTTTCATTTAAATAGAGAAAGATCAGAGAGCAGTTACAACATAGATAATTACAACATGATTTCTTTTACACATTTGGGTTGATTCTAACCAGATGATCAACAAGAAAATATATTTCCTTTCGTCTCTCCACAAAAGCAAGACGAATTTGGGTTTGCAGTTGAGATTTGGAGGACGGCCGCAACAACAAATCTGAGAAAATCGTGCTCAAAGAACCCTACGTTTCTCTCTGTACAAGCCGAATTTGGGCAAACCATTCTTTAATAAAATTAATTGGGCCCGTTCTGGACAAAACCCATGTTCCGGATTTTCCAGATTCGTCTTCATTTGCTCAGAATCTCAACCGCAAAACTGTCACTCCTTATTCCAGCGAATTTCTGAGTTGGCAGATTTCATGGTCAAATCTTCAATCTGGAAGTTACCTTGGAGGCTAAAAATGGTGAATAATGTTATAACCAACTTATTAGAACTATCATTGATAAAATATTCATAATCATCAATTTATTAGAAATAAAAGAGAATAAATAATATAAGAGCATAAATCATCATAAAATGGAGTTATATAATAAATTATAATAAATGACATGATGAAGATTAGTGGAAATGGGTGGGATAAGTGATAATAATAATGGCATATTAACGGTCCAACACTTGGAAACCATTCTCTTAACAAATGTTGAAACACACATTCAAATGAGTTGAACACACCATCAAATTGTAACAGGAATTAATTAGCTGTCACACTAACAACTACATTCCCTTCCTAACCAGTTATCCTTGCTAAGAAGGAGGGTCCTTCCTTCCTAGAAGGATTTGGTACACTGTACAACCCACAAGCTATTCAATAGAAAGGTATGGTGCCATTCTATGATTCACTAATGTTTATTAGAATTGTTGCATGTTTTACATCATTAGAATGACATCTTAGTTGTAACTTAATTGAAATTGCATTATGGTATATATGTGCATTTTGATATGATGTAATATGATTATGGTTTTGTTTCATCTGTTGTAATATTCGAAATATAACAGAAATATTAAATATTACATGAAATAAATAATAAATTTTCATTTTGAATGTCCTTTTTTTTTTGCAGAATATTGTTCTTCAAAAATATCTAGTTGATCCTGAGATCAATCTAGATTATGTTGGATCTGGTTCAAACATTTGAGACAATGACACCAAGGTAGATGGAGAGGACACCAAGGCAGATGATGATGATGATGATCATGAGCAATCTATTGGTAGTGGCCAATGACATTGATCATATAGATTCCATCATGGATCATAGTTGATAAGTCATTATGATGTCTCTTTTCATGTTTACTATCATAGGTATCATTTTCACCCTCAATACCATATTGAGTTGTATCATTTTGACTTATATTATTTTATTTTCTAGGCTTGCATTATGTGTAGTTAGTCACATACCATAAAATTTGTTTATTAATAATATAAAAGTACAGGTTATAGTTAAAAAAAAAAAAAGTATCTTGTTATTTTTTGCCAATGTTGTGGTGTGGTCTGTAACTATAAGGAACCTGAAAGAGCTTTGCTCTAGAAATCTCTATGATGTAAATCTGGGCTTGTATTATGTGTAGCTAGTCACAGCCAACAATTTTGTTAACTAATAATATAAAAATACTAGTTATACTTAAAAAAAAAAAACAAAAAAAAAAAAAACAACAACAACAACAACAATTGTTGTTAGTTTGTATGGATATCCATTTCCCTAAAAAAACTTTATAAATGGCATGGTATAAAATATTTCAAATGAAATATGACTTACTCTATAACCATATAAGTTATTTAAGAGGTGTGATATACTTAACTAATTTAATTGAAATAATAATAATAATAATAAATTGAAGCTATAAAGGAAGCATTATGAGTTGTTAAAATGGAAGCAGAACATGCCTCTAAAATGAAAGTAAAATTCGACATCAAATTGGAAGCCATACATGGAGCTATTATTGGCTCTAAATAGGAAGCTAAATTGGTTGCTTAACAAGAAGCAAAATTGGAGGCTAATTAAGAAGAAAATCACAACACTAAAAGGAAGGAAGCCCTAAACCTAAAAAAGAAGCAAATTCAAGTGTTAAACAGGAAGCAAACCGTGAGGCTAACAAGGAAGAAATTCTGGAAGCAAAAAAGGAAACAATAATGGAAGCCAAACTAGAAGCACACCAGAAGCAATCTTGGAAGAAAAACTTGGCATTGCCTAAGAAGCAAAAAATGAAGCAATTTAGGTAGCAAACAAATAAGTAGTAATGGAAGTAATACTAGCAGCCAAACTTGGTGTTACCTGAGAATAAAAAACATAAGTAATTCAAGTAGAAAACAAAGAAGTAATAATGGAAGCAATATTAGAAGCCAAACTTGGCATTACATAAGAAGCAAAATCATAAGCAATGCAAGTAGCAAACAAAGAAGTAATAATGGAAGCAATATTATAAGCCAAACTTGGCATTCCCAAAGAAGCAAACAAAGAATCCATTCAGGTAGAAAACCAAGAAGCAATATTAGAAGCAACAAAATACACTATAATGGAAACCATATTAGAAGCTAAAGAAGATACCATAATGGAAGCAAAGCTAGATGCAACAAGCAATGCCATATTGGAAGCAAAAATTGATGTTATAATGGAAGCCTAACTTGGCGTTAATTAGGAAGCCAAAAAATAATCTATTTTCAATGCCATACCAAAATCAATCCAGGAAGCACAACTAGCAACAAAACTAGAAGTACAAATGGACGCAACAATGGAAGGAAGAATGGAAGAAACAATTCTCAGTGCAAATATCGGCGCTAATCACAACACCTAAGCAAAAATTCCATTTTTCCCCAGATTTCTCACGCCAATTGAATCCAATTCACGCACTTGGAAATACTGGATTTTGACACTATTTCCTGTGTTAATGGCCTATTTTTTTGAAGTGAATTCCCTTAACATAAGCCCTTCCAAATTTCAAAAAGAGGTTGTGAGACTATAATTGTGATTTGGATGTAATATGTACCTACCTATAGTCTAAGAGTTATGCTTGGTATAACATATTTATTTTAAGCTAAAATAAGGTTGGACGTTTCGAGACTAATCATAAGAGTCCTTGGATAATGGAAGCGATTTTGGATTACCTTGGTCTAAAAAGACTAGGTTATTTAAAGGTAAATTCTTAGCATGGAACTCCAAGATCATATAATGGGTCACCTCCTCTAGTTCCCTACTAGATGGTACCTTCTCCCATATCAAAGTTCAATCCCCCATGGATTCAACTAAGGGATGTGAAGAAATTTTGAAAAGATAGGTTAAATACTTACTAGAAATTGGATAAGAGTTATTTACATTAATTTTAGTTTCATGATCAAGGGAAATAGGATATTTTTACACAATATTATTTTGACAATTTCCTTCCCAGAAACTTCTTTAACCTATCATTCTTCTAATTATGATCAACTACATCCACAACAACCTTCCCCAACCTCCCTTCAAATCTCATTACCTCCCAGTCCAAGTTGAGTGAGTTCATACACTAGGTCTTGCTTATGTAGTTGATTGCTTGTGTCCACTAGAGATGAAGAGGGAATTTTCTGTCTTCCTTAGGATCCGAAAAAGTTGCTTCTACTCCCAAACCCTTGGAAAGAAAGGGAGTGAGCATTTTCACTAAGGGACTTGTAAGGTAAAAAATGGGCCTTAAAATAAAGCATGTACTAACAAAATTGACTTTAAAAGAACTAATAGGATTCAAGATGATGATGTCAACCCCAGGGGTAAATATTGTTTGAGAGAAAAAAATAAAACCGCTTTTTTTTTTTTTAATTTGTATTTTTGCCTTATCTCCTAATTATAGGTTTACTCAAATTTCAAGTGTGGGAAGTAGTTGGATGTAGAATTAGATTTTGCATCCAATGGACACCTACTATGCATATTTTTTAGTAGGCTCACATCGAGAAAAATTAAAAATACATGAAAAAAAATATGTTTCTTTTGGGAATTAGATTCTGCATCCAATGAGTACCCACTCTGCATACTTTTTAGTATACCCACACTAAGAAAAAAATGAAAATACACGAAAAAAATGTGTTTCTTGAGAAACACGTTTTTTTTCATGTATTTTTATTTTTTCTTTGTGTTGCTCAAAATACATTTTTCATGTATTTTTATTTTTTCTCGTTATGGTTCTACTCCACTCTGCATACTTTTGAGTAGGTCCACACCAAGAAAAATTTGAAAATACATGAAAAAAATTTATTTTCAAATTTTCTCGATGTGGATTGATTAAAAACTATACAAACTGGGCACTCATTGGATGTGGAATCTAATTCTACATCCTCAACTGCTTACACTTGAAATTTGAGCAAACCTATAGTGAAATAGGTCAAAAATATGATTAAAAAATAGTTTTATCTCTTTTCCTTTGAAAATTTATCTCATATTTTATTATTTTTAATATTATTTTATTATTTTCCTTAGGAGACCCATTTTAGACATCACATTTTCCCTAACATCCATGACATGACCATATGCATAGCAATAGTTACACCTAAAGGGAGTCCATTTTAAGTCTAGGATTTGAAAGTGGCAGTGCTTACTAACCTAGATCTACAACAAGTCCAACAAGCCCAAACCCACATCCATTGTGGCTAATACTTGAGCCATCTTCCAAACAAGGTGATGCTAAAATGATATTTCCATGTCTTAAAATCTTCACAAATATACCAAATCCTTGTACCATCATCCCTTCATCATTCATTGAGAATTGACCTTTAATCAAAATAGAAACCTAATCGAACCTTGTGTCATCACATCAATAAGAGGCAACCCAAAATTGGTAGGTTAGCATTTTGAAACTAGATACTTAGGCTTTTAATTAAGATTTCCTATCCACAAAACTTCACAATTAGACCTTTCCAAGAAATATATATTTCTTTCTTAGCATAAATATTTTCACCTAAAACCATTTTTACTTTGTGTCTCCTTCTCTTTAAAACCTTATAGGTGATCTACTTGTAAATTCCCCCCACTTTCCCTTTAAAAACGTGGGTCTCTTGCCCTCCTTAGCTCTAGATTTTGAGATCCATGAATTTACCTATAAAACTAGAATCCAACCTATAATAGTGATTTAGTATTTTCAAACCATGAAATGAAGATGGAGCTTCCAAAGGTGAAATATGAGGGGAGGAATCCAAAGAAGAGAATAATAAAATTTCCTTTACTTCCCTCCTATAGACTACATGCCTTTATGATATTAGTTAAAAATAATAATAAGATCCCAGATTCAAAATGTATAATCATCCTTCAACCAAAATCACAATGATTGTATTTCATCTATCTAGGATTTTTAGTATCATTGTCAAACTCTAACATCGCACCCATAAAAAGAAATTTAAACCCTTTTCTAGTTTTTTTCCATAGTACAAACCTCCAAGGAATAGTATCCTAAAACAAAATCATTAGAACCCCTTATGACTAAAGAGTTTGTCATGAGTTTGAAAGAGGGTGTAGATTAGATCTAGTAGCCCTATAGGGAATCCATTGAATAGTCAATCAAATCCAGCTCCATGGGTGTCACCTTGCTAGGGATTTACCCACTTTCACCTATTTTCCTTTTTTGTTTTTAAATATTATTAAAGGGATTAAGATTAAAAATTGGAAAAAATAGGTGGAAGTCCACCAACTCATAATGTAGGATGGTAGCTCCATGCACAATCTCAAACAAACACAAAAATACTTACGGGTAAAAGTGCATAGTTGAACTTACAACTTGGATTTTTTCTTCCAAATGAAATACATCAATGAAAATTAGTAAACACCTTTTTTATGCTTGAAATATCTTATCTATATTAAAAAATTGGCCAACCTCTAAGCTCAATGCCAACATTTCTACCTAGAATAATATAAATTGGCTTGCTACTGCATTTGCTAATGTTTACAGATTTCTTATTTATTGCCATACAACTTATAGCTACCATCACCAATGGAAAGAGAGTTTGTTACATGCATTAAATACAAAATCCCATTGGGATGACATGCCATTGTCTCATTTAGCTCATTGAGACTCGTATATTTTCAAAGATTGGTGCCTTAGATTTGATTTCCATGGGACTCATCCATTTATGGTGCCTAAGATTTGATTTCTAGGGCACTCATATGTATATGTGTGTGTGTGTGTGTGTGTGTGTGTGTGAGAGAGAGAGAGAGAGAGATAGAGAGATGGTGAATAATTTTCTCTAACAAAATGCCTTGACACAATATGTAATGTTTTACTACTATATCTAAATCAAGAGAACAAAAGTACGGGAGAAGACTTCCATACAAGACCAAACAAAGCTAGTATGGCCAGTAAAATTAATCTTAATGATGACATTACTCTACGAATCTCTAGCCTAGCATAAGATAACAAAACATGAATGTTACCTACCATCCATAAACCTACTTTCATAAACATATTCAGAGCACTATGATCATCTAAACAAAGTGAGATCGATTGTTTACTTGTTATTCAGGTTTAAGGCCAAGGAGTAAAGTCATGGCCTCAACCCATAAAGATACTTCAACATCCTTTTCAAAGACAAGTTATGAAAATAAATATCCATCCATGTTAACATTTAAGGAGATGAACATCTAGTGTAATGAACCTCCTCTAATACATTTTTTTAAATGATATAACTAATTGTTTAGAAAAACACAATTAACTTCCATTGTTCTCTTTTTCTCCAAAAAACCATACTTTAATAAATCATTCTACTAATTTTTTACAATGATAGGTAGTAAAAGTTTCATAGTATTAACTTTTAACATATTCATAAGATATTTTCCTCTAATATCATATTTCTTCTCTCATTTTTCCATTATCCTTTTATTTGTATTATGAGACCATTATTCATTGATAACTTGGTTTAGTATATTTTGTATGTTGTACCAAGGAATCTTTCTTCCTTATGTAATTGGTTTAATTCCTTGACCTTCAAATGGTGGTATATTAAATTCTAACCTGAACTTTAACTAGCACTCTGGAATTCTTCATTTGAATACAAATCTTTAATTTTTAGTCTATTTAACACTAAATAATACACATTATATTACTGTATAGTATTTTATTCGTTATTATTCTATTAACAAAAAGTGTATTTTTGTTTCCTAACACAACTAGGTCTATATGTATTATTTCTCTCTTTTCTTCTTACTTTAGTTATAACACGAATATGGAAATACTAATAACATTACCCATAACCTTTGTGTCTTGCTCATAATTGAACATGTTACTATATGTCAACCATATCGAAACTAATCATATATGTGAATATTTGAATTATATTGCATTTTCAAACATGTTACTATGGGACTTTTTCTCAAGTCATGCTCGATGTGGTATATATTTCATTATCCCCTATGATTCGACTCAGTTGTGGGATGAAATATCTATAAAGGTTCCCCTAGATCATTCCATGACTTGAATTGTACTTTTGCATATGCATATCACCCTTTCATGCTAAAACAGATACTTCTATGACCTAGCCAATCAACAGTTGCCATGTGATATCTTCAAATAAATGGGGAACAGAGAGTTTAGGGTTTTCTCCAATTTAATGACTACTTTGACAATTCCATGTCCATTCATTCATCCAGTAGCTTCCTCTTGTGACTCTGTCAATCTGCATCTAATTTTCCAAAGTTATTCTCTACTTGGTGATGATGTGTAGAAGGTTAAGGTTTTGCCTCTAAAACCACACTTTCATTAAATCTTACAAGAAAAATGATAATTGCTTGTTTTAGGAGGATTATGCCTAAGGTAACTATTTTTTTATGCCACTACTTTCGTTTTTGGACATTTCATTCATACTTCTTTTTAGGGTTTGATTTCAGTATATTAACTCACTTTGTCTTGGTTTTTATTAGGTGTTTGTAATACAAACAAATATGTTTCCTTGGAAAAAAATTTGATTTAGATCATCGTACATAAAGGACATTTCTAAATTCTTCAGTGTTATGTTGAGAAATTTCTCATTCTGAACATTTTCTTTCACATTTCCACCAAGCAAGTTCTCTAAAGGTAAATTCTAAGATAAAAACCTTACATATCCTTAGTCTTTTATACAAAGTAAAGGTTAATATTTTGGATTTTTAACTTGTACATATTTGGTGACTGCTTATAGGTTTTTTGAGTTGCATTTCCATTGGTTGGGCCATTCAAACTCTAGGGTTTTTATACCCTGAGTTTCTTTTGAACAACTTAATAATATTAAAATAACCCACATAAATAATATACTTTTAATCTCTTTTTTCTAGTATTTCATGTTGTGTGACAAGGGTTTTTATAGTATTTTGGAATTTTTTTTTAGTATTCATCTTTCTTAATTTTCTTCTGCGAAGTATTATATTAACTAGGTTTTCTTAGATAGAAACCTAATCTCTCCAGTATATTCTAGTTATGTTTTCTTTATTTTAAATACTTTGATTCCCACTAAAAATGGCTTCCGATTATTGTATTTTCTATTTTTAAACAATGAATAACCATATGCATATCATTGGTTTGCACTAGGTTATTATATTAATCCATGTTTAGGTTTTACAGGTCTTCAAAATAATACTTATATATGTATATAATTTATATACAAATTCCCATATTTATTTTGTTTTTTTCTTTTCTTTTTTAAATTTGGTTGAAAAATTTACACAGGATTTTCAAGCCCTCTCTATTTCTTTTACTTGTTTATTTAAGTATTTCATCCATTAGCATTATGGATTTTATCTAAACTATTTAAGTTTCCTCACAATTAACATTATGCTCCTATATTGTCAAGGAATTCGGTTCCCATCGAAGAGAAAAAAATTTACTTGTAAAAACCCTCTTCTGAATGTTATTCAAATTATAGTATAAATACTAATTTTTCTGTTTTCTCTTGTTCTTTGCAGGTATCAAAAATATTTGTGATATTACAAAACTTTTTACTCCAAATAGAAGATTTAAATCTCTCTCAACTCATAAGATTTTCTCGACTTTCATCTTCCGAGACGGACAAACCCTAAACCTTGGACTAATTCTCTTTGTGTGGCCGTGACTATGACTTCAAAGGATTTTCACGTGAGTGCTCTGTTTTTTAGTTTAATGTTTGATGTATGCCAATATTAAAGTTTTCTCTTACTTTGTGGAAGAGTTTAAATTATACAAGCTTTCATGCTTGAAGAGGTACCAATCTATGGGTTCTTCCAATCGAGAACTATCATTATTTGTAACTTCTTCTTTTTAAGTTCACATAGACCTATTTTGTTCAATAAATAATTTATTTATATAGTTTTTATTCAAGTTCTTATTAGTAATATACTAAGTGACAAATATATGTGTAGTGGCTTAGAATTCAAGAACATGTAGTTAGGTTCATAAGAGGATGTATGCTTTCTTAAACCAACAAGCCTAGTAACATAAAATCAGGTCTATACCATCCCTTACTTGTAATCAATTATCCTTGGGAAAGCATTTCCATAGACTTCATGGGAGGTTTACTAACAACCAGGAAGAGACATGACTACCTATTTGTGATAGTTCATAGGTTTAGCATGATATGCATACTCATTCCCAATAAAAAGACCACCATTGGGAAAGAAGCAATGAACTTGTTCTTTGGACAACTCTAGGTGCACTTTGGGATACCAAGGACCATCATTTCATATCAGAACACTAGATTTCTCAATGCATTTTGTACAACATTGTGGTAGAATATGGACACAAAGTTAAAGAGGTATACAACATTCTATCCATAGACATATGGGAAAATAGATGTAGTTAACAAAACTTTGGTGCAACCTTTGTTGGGTTACAATAAGAAGAATTGGAAGACTTAATATGAAAATATGGTATATATAAATCACTCTTATAATAGAGCAGTCCACACTTCTATTGTTAAGTCCCCAGATGAGATATATTTTGTATATTTTCCACCTTTCACCTTTATATTTTGTATATTGACAAAAAGGTGGGGTGAGGAAGGGTCTCATAGGGGATACTTTAAGGGAAAATAAATTTTGGTGAGACAATGAAACAGATCCGTCTGCAAGTATGGGAGATACCGAAGAAGTCACAAGAAGAGTACAAGACTAGCCAAGACCAACACATAATAGACAAGTTATTTAGAGTTAGATATAAGGGTATGGTTATCGTTGAACAAGGAGAGTCTACAAGGTCATGGTAAGAAAATCAAGGCTTTATGATGGAAGCAAAGGTGGACATCAAACCATTGTTACAGGGAATAGTGTCCACTCGGAGCTGCTATTCCCACTAAGACTGGTAGCTATCTTAAAAAAAAACAAGTCTACTTTCGCTTTCCTTTATGAAAATAGATGAGAGTGGAACAAAGGACACCAACCTTAGTCTTGCGCTTGGTTTCCTTGCTTGATTCCTCTCCTTCCTGATAGACCTTTGTCGCTTCTTCTTCGTCTACCCAGCTTCAAAGAGCACATGTGGAATCAAAGCAGCATACTACTATTGAAGAACAGAGATCTATATTCATAAATAACACTAGACCATATATGTGTTAACCATACAAATTCATATATAAACAAACATACAAGAATATGGAGGAAAACTTGAATATCTTTATTAAGATCAAGAGTAGCAAGAGGATTACAACCATATGTTCTGACCCAGCATCATCCTCCAACAAGAAAGCCCTTCTTCACCTCAAGTAAAGCTTAGATCACCCAACACTATGAAGTTACACCAGAAAACCAACAGCACTTCTCTACAAGAAACAAGATTCCAGCGTCTGGATCTCTGTGATGAGGGATCCATATATAGATGATTGTAGGGAGGTGAGTCATCTTTTGGGGATTTGATTAGTGTCCTCTCTCTGATAGTTCTTGATTCCACTTGGAGACTGATGATCTCTTACTCATCCCTGGTCTAAAACAGAGAGGCAAGTGTTAGAGGGGAAGCTTCTGGAAGATTCCATGATCTTCCACCTTGCAAATTGTCCCTGCCATTTGTCCATTCCCGGCCATCGCACCCTACAGAGGGGCCATTCAGTATGCATCACACCCTTTACACTGGGAAGGTGATATGCATCGCACCCTCTGCACTGGGTATTCAGTATGGTCCAGTTTTGACCATTTCTGAGCAATTTTTAGTGGAGA
>APFE031381882.1:6801-29743 GCA_000404065.3 Pinus taeda | reverse complement strand
TTTTTTTTTCTGAATCAGAGCTAAATCTATTAAAAAAAGTGGAAAATATTTACAATGAGGACAGCGCCTCAGAGGGCCAGTTTCCTGGCCCTTAGCTTAGAGACTCGAGAACAGAATATGAGCACTGTGCCTGAAGAAAAAGAAGAGCAACCAGGCAGCAGGCGAGTGCTAGACATTACAGTGGATATTACAAAACTGCTTCGTGCTTGCTGGGGAAGCCAAGCAGAGGAAGCCAACTGGCAAAAATCCCATCCATACATAGAAGCGTGGTTATAAGCTGAAGAAGAGTGGGGTTTGAGGTCGGCCTCAACCCAGAATTGGAAGCAACCCGAAGCATGAGAAGAGCTGGCCGAGAGGGTGTTGAGCAAAATCTGCAAAAAAATTAGGACCAGGTGAACCAAAAGAGCACTTACTTGCCCGAGCTTTGCGGGTCGGAGCGTCGAGCAGGTGCGGAAATTGGAGCAGCAGGCAGAGACTCTTCTTCTTCATCACGAACATTTTCTTCCGCTTGTGTGAGCATATGCATGATACCAAAATTTCGCTGAATTGGGCCACAGGCGATGATTTCCGTCTCGTCGACCATCGGCGTGCCAGACACCACCACATTCCGCGGGGAGTCCTCTTGCATGTGCATAGCAGAGGGGGGGGGATTAACATCAGCTTCCTGTGAAAGGCTAGCTTCAGGGGAGGGAGTGGACGAGCTAATGGGGTCAATTGGTTCCTCTGCATCCTCTGTTACCATGATGGTCGTAGTGAAAGTGATGATGGGCTGGTGGAGACGACTACGGAAGGTAAACCTTGAAGTCTGAAAGGAAGAATTGGGTGCAGGCCTGGTGGGGGAGGGCGGAGGAGATGAAGGGGAGGTGGATGAAATTGGAATGACCAGAGGCGAGGCGGAGGGACCAGCTCGACCCCTGGAGGAAGAAGGACCGCCCCTACGCGACACACCACGAGTGCGCATGATGGAATCCTTGGACGACTGAATGGATAAACTCGGCAGGGAACTGAGAAACAACTGGGAGAGCTCAAGGGCCGAAGGGTCGGCCACGAGCTGAGCCGAGAGCAGAGCAGAATGATGGAGCGAATTGCACTGAGAAAGCCTGCATTTGGTTTTTGCGCGGCTCAATTTATCAAAGGTGGACGCCAAGTTCGAGCCAGGAGAAGACATTACTGCCTCTGCAGAGCAATGAAGGGGAATTAACAGAGGGTTGTCCTGTGCAGGGATCGGCGGCGAGGCACATTGAATGCCGTCCTTCGGGAGCTGCATACAGTTATGGCGATCGCCTTCCGTCCAGCTGCCGCGTCGATGGCCATGTGCTGGGCACGTTGGATGCTGAGGTGTTGGCGCGTGGTGATCACCCGGATCCGGGGGAAATTCTTGCCTGGGAGGTTTGTCTTCTTCGACCAGCTGAAGAAAATGTCTGAGTTGCTCTTCTGTGCCAATGGTGAGAGTGGTGCCTGAGAAGATGTCCCTTTTGGATTCAACCCCAACATTTGCCAAAAAATCTGCGAGTTTGTTTCCTTCACGCAAGGTGTGCTGGAAGGAGACAGCCTGATACTGAATTAACCATTGATGGATGAGATCCAGTCGGTGAGCCATTCTCCAGCTTTGACTGACTTTGTGAACAGGAGTTCCCTGGGAAAGTTTTTTGCACATATTTATAATGATTTGTGAATCACCTTCAATTTTTAGCGGAAAGAGGCTGTGCTTTTGAGCCTGGAGAAGGCCCTGCCAGAGTCCTTCTAATTCTGACGAATTGTTTGTATCCCATCCATTAGAGCCTGAATAAATGAGATGCGGGGTGCCTTTGTGATCTCTGAAAACCCCACCGAATCCTGAAGGCCCTGGGTTTCCTTTCGAAGCTCCATCGAAATTAAGCTGGAAGAGATTAGGAGGGGGGGGAGTCCATCCTTTGTCTTTCTCTTGATGGTTGGGAATGGTACTTATGGACGAAATCTGGTGTGAAAGGGTGATTTGCCAGTTGCTCCATATTGATTGTTCAGAAGGAGTCGAGGG
The DNA here is from genome assembly GCA_000404065.3 of Pinus taeda. NCBI lineage: Eukaryota > Viridiplantae > Streptophyta > Pinopsida > Pinales > Pinaceae > Pinus > Pinus taeda. The sequence continues at coordinate 27,726 of APFE031381882.1, read as the reverse complement.
GAGATCCTCAGCTGTCCAGCTATGAACGGAGAGCGTGTCTTTGAGGAACTTGAGGAGGATATGCCAGAGTTGATCAATTGATTGATGCTGATCTTTGAAGATACGACGGTTTCTTTCTTTCCAGATATTCCATAGTAAGAACCCAGGAAGAAGTTGCCAAAGAGAGTTGAGGAGCTTGCTTTGATATGGAGTATGGGGCCAATTGCGGAGAGTCGCCTTGAGGTCACCCTGGACTCTGTGATCCTTTTGACATCTGAAGGTGGCTTTGTCCCAAAGTTGCTTAGCTAGGCTGCAATGAAATAGGAGATGGATTGCAGTTTCTTCCTCTTGGCGGCAGTTGAGACAAATGGAAGGTCCAGAGAAACTTCGTTTGCGAAGATTATCCCATGTTAAAATCCTATTGTGGAATAGAAGCCATAGAAAAGTAGACACTTTAGGCCAAAGATGAGAATCCCAGATTTGATTCCAAATTTTATCCTTGATGATTTTGTCCTGGATGATGATGTTGTAGGCCTCTCTAGTAGAGAAGGTGCCTTTTTCTTCATAGCCCCATCTCAGTAGATCCGGGCCGTTGTAAATGGTGATTTGCCTTTTTTGAAGTTCGGTGTCTAGAGCTTGGATGAGGTCCTCGCTGACTGCTTCTCCCAAGATCTGGTCTACCTTTTGCCATTGTCTGCTTTTTGAGTTGGCAGAGGGATTCCAGTGGCTGTGAACAGTGACAGAGTTGTGAAGCTGAGGGTGGGTAGGCAGGAGATTTGGAATGAGATCCCGGAGCTTTGGGAGTTGCTGCCAGGAGTCATCCCAAAATCTAGCAGTCTGTCCATCCTTTATTTCCCAGAAACAGTGCTGCTGGATTAAATGTCTGTGTTGTATAGCAGCGTTCCAAATAATAGAGCCAGCACTTAGCTCCGTCATCCTGATTCTGTCTTCCAGCGGTTTGTTATTGGCATATTTAGCTGTCCATAAGGAGGCCCACGGCGTGTTGGGGTGGGCAAGCCATCGCCACCAAAGTTTGGCGCCCATAACTGTATTGCTTAGAGCTGGGTCTCTAAGACCAATGCCACCTGCATTGTTGGGAAGGCAGACCTTATCCCATTTAACCAAGGCCCATTTGCGATTTTTGCCTGAACTGCCCCAGAGGAAGTTGCGCTGGAGGTTCCTTATGGCTTTAGTCACCCATTTTGGAGCAGCTAGGAGAGTGAACAGATAAAGCGGCAAGGATTGCAGGACAGCTTTGATGAGAATGATTCTGCTGGCCATATTCAAGGCTCTGTGGGTCCAAAGAGAAAGCTTGGCTTCGAATTTGTCCAGAAGGTCAGTCCATGAAGCGTGTTTAAGAGCTGAGGCTATCATGGGGGCTCCTAAGTATTTAGAGGGAAGCTTGGCAAGAGTAAAGCCTAAAATTCGGGCAATCGAGGTTTGAGTGGCCGTAGGGGTATTGAAAAAGAATATTTAAGATTTTACTCAATTGATGAGAGCACCTGAGGCTTCTGAGAAGGTAGACAGGAGGTCTTTGAGGCGGCGAGCTTCTTGGACTGAGGGGTGGCCGAAGAGCATATTATCGTCTACAAATTATTGGTGGGTGAAAGCAGGAGAATTGTTAAAGGAGAGGCCTTTCAGATTGTGGGAGAGAGCAGCAGATTTGATGGAACGACCAAGTCCTTCAGCAATAATAACAAAGAGGAAGGGAGAGAGCGGGTCTCCCTGCCTAATGCCTCTGGATGGGCGGAAGGTATCAGAGGGAATGCCATTGATTAGGATAGAAAAGAAGGAAGAAGAAATTAGACTGAGTAGCCATCTAGTCCAGGATGGATCAAAACCGAAGGCGTTTAAAATTTTTTGAATGTAAATCCAACTAACACTATCAAATGCCTTTGAGAGATCGATTTTGAGCAGCATACCTGGCTTCTTGGAATGCTTCAGCGAGTGGAGAATTTCATGGGTGAGGATTATGCCATCAGTGATTTGACGGCCTTCAACGTATCCGGATTGCTCAGGAGAAATGAGGAGAGGGAGAAGAGGTTTCAAACGATTTGCAATGACCTTTGAGACAATTTTGTAAGTGATATTGCAGAGAGCAATAGGGCGATACTTTTCCGGTTTGTTGGCTTCCTCTGATTTGGGGATGAGAGCCAGAAAAGTGGCATTCAACCCTGGGTACATCCATCGTAGAGCTCTAGATTCCTCGACCAGCTTCCAGACTTCAATTTGGATTAAATCCCAGAAGTGATGGAAGAAATCCGAGGTGAACCCATCAGGGCCTGGGGCTTTCCCGGCTTTTAGATTTCTGACTGCCATGTCTACTTCATGAAGCTGGATCGGTTGGAGAAGAAGGTTGTTATGCTCTGGAGAGATAAGTCGAGGGATGTGGGGGAGAATTTTCTCAATGGCTGGGAGCCGGTTGATATCTGGTTCCTGATGAACTTCCTTAAAGAAGTGAAGAAGATTTTCTTCAATCCCTTCGTGCGATTCCACTCGCTCTCCTTGCTCATTTTGGATGTGGGAGATGAGATTGTGCATTCTGCGCTGAACAGTGGTGTTGTGGAAGAACCTAGTGTTTCGTTCCCCCTCCTTCAACCATTTTATACGAGACTTCTGCTTCCAGAGAATTTCCTCTTGAAGGGCTCTGTTCTGAATTTGTTCTTCAATCTTCTGTTCCTGTTGTGTGAGTTCAGTGGTGCGTCCTTCAGCCATGATTTTACTTTGAATTTGCTTCATGTTCTGGTTGAGCGCTTCTTGAGCTTCAAAGATGTTGCCAAAAGTGTTCAGATTCCAATGTTTGATATCTTTTTTGAGGAGTTGAAGTTTCTTTTGGAATCGAGCCATTTTGGATGAGCCTGAAGGTTGATAGTTAAGCCAGGACTTTCTGACAAAATCCTTGAAATTAGGATGAGTTAGCCAAAAAGATTCAAAGCGAAAGGGACGCTTGGTAGTATTACCTGGTCTCTGCCATTGAAGTTCAATAGGCCAGTGGTCCGATCCTGAAATAGGCAGAATTGAGGATATTAGATCACCGCCTAGATGGGGGGCGTTATCTGATATGAGGAAGCGGTCAAGCCTGGAGGCTATTTGATGAGCTCCCTCCCTTTTGTTGGACCAAGTAAAGAGGCCATTGTTTGAAGGGAGATCGATTAGCCAGTTCGATCTCACAAAGTCCTTTAGAAGGTGGCCATCCCTGATATCAGTATCCCTCCCTCCTTGCTTTTCTTCAGTTCTTGTTATCATATTGAAGTCCCCTCCGACAATCCATAGAGGGTGTTGCCTATTTGTGTTGAGAGCTGAAAGATGGTCCAAAACTTCTGCTTTTTGATGAGAATCTTGAGGAAAGTACACATTGGTTATGTGTCCATGAATATTGGTACCGAGTAAGTGAAAAGTAGCTTGAATGAAGTGCTTGTTGGCATGAATATTGCTGAGCTGAATGATTCTGGAATCCCAGAGGATTGCTAGACCTCCTGAGGCACCTCTCGCATCAACGACAGAGATTTGTCCTCCTGGCCAAACTTTTATTGCAATTTTTTCCAAAAATTTCATGTTGCATTTGGTTTCTTGCACGAAGAGAAGATTGGGTTTCTCCTGCATGAGCATGTTTTTGAGGAGTCTGCCTTTCTTGGGGCTATTGAGCCCTCTTATGTTCCATGAGATGAGCTTCATTGAGATGGGGGTGGGGTGGATGTTGTAGAACTTGGTCAGCTTCGGATATCGACCTGATTCTACCAGCACTTCTCCAATCTTGATGGTTTTTTCCAGGGTAGTTTTCCGACCTCGCTTTTTGCTATCTTTTATGATGAATTTGCCGTCCCATTTGCTTCCTATCTGCACTCCAAGGGAGTGTTTCTTGTGCGCCTTTTGTAGGACCTCTTCCAGCTTATCTAGTTGTCTTTCCGGAATCCTGTCGAAGTTCCCTGTTTTGCAGGCTAGCTCTAGGGTGAGAAGATCTAGATCCCCTATATCCACGGTTTCAGAGTCATCGTCCATGAGCTCTACTTCTGGAGGGGCAATTTCTGCTTTGTCTGTGTTCTTTTGACTTGATTCAGGGATTTCTGTTTCCATTGCTTGAAGGCCATCTGCCTGAGGGTCTGAAAGGGGAGTGTTGTTTTTATCAACCATGAGATCTTGATCCTGAGGCTTAGGTCCTTCCAGGAGCTCCCGTACAAGGGTTTTTATCTTTTGCATATCCGGATTCAGTTCTTGTTCTTCCAAGTTGGCAAGGGCACCAAAGCTATTGGTGCTGGGCTCTTTGGGTTTGCTGGTGGAGTCCGTTTTTGCAGTGGTTGAGGGTTTTTTGTTCCCTCGCCGGCGATTGACTACTTTGGTGAATCCATCTGCTTCTTTTTTGTCTGTCTGGGCATTTTCAGCTGTGATTTTGTTGAGCGAGCAATCTCTGAACAAATGCCCTAGTTTGTGGCATTTTCTGCATCTAAATGGAACGTGTTCATAATCAATCATTTGAATCCATTCATAGTCTTCGTGACGAAGTCTTACCTTATCTGGCAGAGGCTGTTTGAGGTCCATGTAAACACAGATGCACGCATAGGATGTGAATCTGCAGTATTTGGTGTCCTCCGCTGCCTTGATGAACTCCCCGAGCTTGTTCCCTATTTCCTTCAGGGATGATTCTTCCCAATACTCCCATGGAAGCGAGTAGAGCCTGATCCAGACAGGCGCATAGCTTAGGTCCTCATTGTCCAGGTTAAATCTTTCTACCCAGCCTCTTAAATATAGGCCTGCTGCGTTAAAAAAATAAGGGCCGCCATCGATGACCTTTGTGCGATCTTCCAAGCAGTTAAAGACTACTGTAAAGAAGCCTTTTGGACCAATATGCAGGGAGATTTGGCCTTTGGGTGCCCATTTAATGTTGATCCAGGTACTAAGAGCTCTTTCCGTAGGCCAGATTCCAATAAACTTCCCAATGAGAGCATGGTCTCTCATGTACTGGATTCGGTTATTTATTCTATGACTGGGAAACTCCACAGTGGGCATTGTAGCTGCTACCGGTTTACAGGTGGCTGATCTGACTGCAGATCCTTCTTCAGGATTAGAGGACGTCCTTTCCTCTGATCTATCATTTAGATTTGTCTCAGAGTCCGTCGCAGAACCTTTCTGCCGGGAGTCGGCAGAATTTGGGGGAGGGTCGGAGTCCCCCCCCCGTCACAGGCGCCATTGAGAGGGTTGACAGGGCCACAGGAATGACCGGAGCTGACTAAAACTGGTAGAGGGCAGGGTTTGCAGGTCTTTCGTAACAGATTAAGCCGTGCCCTGAGGGAGGGCAGTCAAAACCCTAAACGGCGATCTCCATTTTCGTCCAGAGCGCACCTCCCACCCAATCCTCACCTTCCCTCTCATATAAACCAATGGTTGCCTTCTAGGGAAAAAACCCTAAATTAACATAACTTCTACTGTATGATCATCTGCCTAATCTGCAGTCTGGATTGACTAAGAAATTGAAATATTTTACACGGAAGCTTTTCATCTATTTTTAGCTTCACGGTCGCTTCCCTTGAACCCCTACCAGAGGGGGGCTCATAAAATTCATTGTCTCCCCCCCTGGACCTCCCTGACATCAATTAAATGGGAAGCATTATCACTCTATTAGGAATAGGGATCCAATGCCACTGAAACAAAAATATTTGAACAATCAAGAAGATAATCAGCCTCTACACCCAACAATTGTAACAAAAGTTATTTACTTGTTAAGAATTACCATGATAAAGTGGGGGTGAATCTCTATAATTAATAACATTGTTTAATTGTACCAACAGGTACTGTTTAGCCCAATATGGAAGAGATGTTGTAATGTTCTGTATGTTATTGTTATGTTATGTTATCTAAATATTTTTACTCAGTCAAACTACATAAGGAACCAAAGTATGTTAATTTTTACTCTGGATCTATTAAGAGCTAAGAGAGATCAAATACCTCGAAGTGAAAACCTCTTATTTAACCCATATATTAATTCATTTTTTAATTCATAATAATAATAATTTAAAATAAAATTATAATTTAGTTAATTTTTATGAGCTTTTTTAATTTGGGCAATGTGATGTATCACACAGTAAGTGTTTTGGTGCTTATCATAGATTGATGATTATAGGCATTTACCAGTCATTTAATTTATATGGTTTTGCTGGTTTTATTTTTAATTAATGCACCTAGAGGCGCTCTACAATCCAATATGAGGGAAATGAACATTACCTTTAAAAATAATAAAATAATGCTTACAATAACAAATTTTAAAAAATAGTAACAACAAAAAAAATAATATAAAGAATATAACTCTAAATTAATATTTGAATTAATCGAAAATCCTATTTAAATTATTAATATAAATTCATCTCAAACTTATAAAAATAAAAAAACATTTCATTATATATAGTTTCTATAAAAAAAAAAATAAAAATAGTAATAATAAATAAATATAACCTTATTATAGATGAATTCAATAGTTAAATCAACAAAAAATACTCACTTTTAACTAAAACTCTAATAATTATTTATATTATATTAAATCCATATATTGATATTAATAATAATAATTACATTCTAAATAAATTTCAGTAATTATAATTTTACAAATAGTCCATAAAATTAAAAGTAAATAATGTAATAAAGTTCTCATAAATCAAATAAGATAATAATTCATAGCTAATTAACTCTAAAAAGTCATATTTATACAATGTATTATAATGAATTAATAAACTAAATACCTAATGTTTTAAAAAATCTAGTTTATTAATTTATTATTACACTATTTAAATTTGGCTGACTAGATATCTTATATTAATCCTCTTCATATTCCATATATATACTTGCAAGATTAGCTCGGATATATCATTAATATCTTCTTAGTCTATTGACGTATCCCTTGAGGATGGACTCATTTGGTAGTCTGAAACATTGTGTTATTAAAACTCTTTAACAAGTTATTCCTCCACCATCTAAAAAAAAATCACCTGTATGAACTCATTATTTATAGACAATTACAATGTTAGTAAATATAATATCTTATCAAATTGAATGAAATAAGTACTAAATAAAAAATTAATATAAATTACTTAGAGTAAAATACATATTTTATTATTTAATTTCATATCAAGAGGTAAAAATGCTTAAAGACAATATCTCTTAGGAATTAAAAATAAATTTTCAGGCTCATCAATGTAGTTTTTTATTATTATTATTTTTCTAGTCAATTCTCAAAAGTAACTCAACCAAATTTATTTATAGTGTATATAGAAAGTAGTATAAAAAGTGACTTGTCAAATATACCTTTCCCATTAAATCCCTAACTCGTAATCTTTTAGTTCTCAAAAGTAACTTCATTATTTAGAGTGTACGTAGAAAGTAGTGCAGAATGTGACATGTCGAATATACTTTCTCCATAAAATCCTAACTCATGATTTTTATTACGTCCCTTAGGAGACCCATTTTTTACATCAAAATATTTCTAATGGTGATGCAAGAGAGAAAAACCACCCTTCCTTATTAAAGGTTACATGATAGGATCAAGAAAAAAACCACGAAGACTTCCACTACTTACAAGACCAAGAATCTATCTAGGCTTCGTGTTACTCAAGCGCATGCAAAAATGAATATAATGACCAAATAGAATGAAAAAAAAAAAGGAAATGGCCTTGCTTCTATAAGAGACCCAGAACAAGCCTGAAAATCCTATAAGTTTCTAAACATCACCTACACTTTCGACAGACCTTGCCAAAATCCCAAAAGAGTGGAAACATTCATGTCTAAGCACTATAATGGTTGGAGCTAGCCTTGAAATATGTAGATCCTTCAATGAAACCCTCAATATTGCGCAGGGGACTCATGGTGAATTGAATGTGAGGTGATGGACCAACAAGTTGGGCAAGTATCCCTTGAATTCACTTCGTTGATTGATGGATGAGAGTTTTCTCCAACTATTCTACTTATCCTTCTACCACATGAAGAATTTAAGGAGGCCAGATTACCTCCATCACTACCCACTTACGTCATTTCTCAAGTAGTCTCTAGTGTGTGAAGCATGCCTTAGGACAGCCCATCGGGGTTCACATCTCTATATATAAAAACATCCTTATTTTTAGTTTCTCAAAACTCTGATAATGCATATAATTACATATATATGTGGCACTTTTCTTTGATATGTATTATAGTTTTTAATTTTTTTTTTATGTAATATAGATAGTTGTTGGCTTGTTGGGGCCTGACCCAAGTTCAGAGTTAACTAGACAAACAAATCCATGTACTACTGGCCCTTTCAGCAACAGTCCGCAAAGCGCAGACTAAGGTCTCGCCCGAAGTAGTATAGGGGGGTGCTGGAACCAGGTTTCCGCACCCTTGAGATGTTTGAGGGTTTGATTTGGTCCAACTGCTCATCCCTACACGCAGGTTGTTTCGGACACTTCCCTGTCCTTCGCATCCTGGTATACTTTCCCTCACGCAGCCCTAACCAGGGGTTGTGGGGCTTCCACACTACCCGAGCAGTGCTCTGCACTATTTCCCTAAGTTGCACCTGAGATCTTACTTATATTCCCTCACTAGTTAGTTACCTTATCGTAAATAGAAGCCTTGTGTTATATTTATTTATACAACACACACATATAGGTTCGTGTAGCAAATAAACAGTACACTTGCAATTTATGCCCAATAATACATTAAACAGGAAAAGATACACATAATTATGGTAAACCTCTCTTTATTAATTCTTTCAATGGTTACAGACTCAACTTGCCTTGTGCACTCAACTGTATGGGTCCGTGCACTCAGCTGCAAACTACTAGGCCTCTACACACTCAGCTACAGAGCCTTCTCCTACTCTACGACCCAAAGACACACTTTACACTTTGACTCAATCTCTTAGACTCATCATGCTTCCCTTATTTCTTCTATTCTATGCTATCTTATACACTTAGAGCCTCGCTCTATTTATACAATCCCTAGTCTGCGGACCATGGGTATGTCTATCAAGCCAACATTTCCTTACAAAAACAAGGGTGGCTAGCCTTGTGACTCCATTATGACTTTGCACTTCACGTCCAAAAATCGTGAAGTATTTACAATGGACGTGGTCAAAATTTGGGGCTTTAAGCCCCAAAACATGCCTTGGGGGGATTCCATGCCCAACAATCCCCCAACACAAACATCGTGGCTCACCCTCGAGTCACTCTATTGGCGTGGTGATCTTTGTGCAGAGTCCCTCCAACTCTACTCGAACCAATGCAAGGTTGGCAACACACTGAGCAGCTGTCTACTGGATCTCCTGTATGCATTTTTCCGATACTACAGTGTCGGAACTACTACCCTAGACCTATTCTTGCATCCCTTTCATTTGGAAGAGCTTGCCTTCAATTGCTACTATGATGGTGAAGGTCTCATCAATCCAAGGTTGAACACACGCATTTAGGACTGCTTCTTTGTGCCTTGCCGCTTCCACCTGTTCTTTCAGCGCTTTTGCCTATTGCATCTGTGCGAGCCTCTGAGTGAGGGCCACTATCTATGTAGTTCCTTTGATGCTGTCATACTATTGCTGGAGTTCATGCACCTCTATCTCTAAGCACTAGATGTTGGGGTCCTCTTTAAAATTCATGAGGACCTCAAATGACTCCTCCAACATTCTAGTTTAGTCCCTCACTACAGTGTCGATCTAGTCCAATCCTGCTATAATAGCGCTGGCATGTTATTCTCTTACTTCCAAAGGGGTGGACAACTAGGCCTTCAACCACAAATCTACAATCCAAAGGTTCAGCTCTAGCTAAACCTTAGTCATTTCTTCTCATGCCTCATGCACCCCTGCTGCTAGCCTATGGATGCGTGCCTCTGTTGGTGTGCCTATTGGGATGGCTAGCTCAAGAACGCTTTGACAGACTTCTTCTAGTACCTATACTAGCTGCCAATTCTACAACACCACTTCGTCGCTCTACAAGCTCGATTTTTCCATGTTGATCTTTTGCTCGCTTAGTACTTGTAGCGTGCAGCTCTCCCTAGCCTGCAGTTTTGCAGTAATCCCATCCTACAAAACATATAATGACTCTCGCAGGATTGTAACCATGTTGTTCACGATACCCTTCAGTGTGCTAGTCGTAGGCCTGTCGGCCTCATTTGTTTTCAACAGTTCCCCTTCTAGCAACACTATTCTATTTTTCATCTGAGCGGGCAACATCTGCTTTGCAGTAGTTGTTCCTACTTTGAGGCTGGTCGAAAGCGTACTAGCCTGAGGAATGTGCACCTACAACTCCTAAAGCTACACTCTGAGGGCCCCCAACATAATCTGGTTCTCTTGTGTAAAATTTTGGATGGCCTCGGAGGTGACATCGCGCACTGCCTCGCTGATGTCATAGAGATCACCTTCGGTAAGGGAGATTAGGTCAATAGACAACTTTGATGCCTTGGCCTTCTTGTGCGGCCCTGTCTGCTCACTCGAGCACTAGCACTTCAGATGTGTTGACGTGGTTTGTGGGTTTGCGCCTCCCTCCTCTGTGTCTGCTTCCTGCCCATGCAAAGGAGACTTTTGGCCCTCGCACACCTTCTTAGCTGCCTCCTGCACTGTTGCTACTGCTACGGCCTTTTTCTATTCTACTGCTATCTGTGTAGCGTCCCATGCCTTCTACGCTTATGCTGCCACTGCCTCCTTCCTTCTCTTCTCTTCCAACTGCACCATGCATAGCTTGGCCTCCTCTTTCCTCCTCTCTGCCACAGACTTCTCCATTGTCGTGATGTCTAGAGCATGCCACTCCAGTGGCCATGTCTCAAATACATAAAAGATTACGTTGTCTATGGCTAAAAAGGGTAGCTCTCTCCATTACTCGGCTAGGTCCTTGTGCGCTCTAATGTATATGCTGTGGAGGTCCACTTTAAACTCTGAAAAACTTTGCAGGTTGTTGTAGACAGTGGGTGATAACCGCAACTTACGGTTAATCCCTATTCTAAGGTTCATCTCCATGAATACCAAGAATATCTTACTGTCATGGATTCGGTTTGCATCTTTTGTGGCCCAGAGCAAAGCGTACTTTGTGGCCTCTGACAGATCCCTTTCAATTGTGGCGAACTGGCTATCCTCTGACAATTCTCCTGCCACGAGCACTATAGACAACAGAAGCCATGCATAGTGGAATGGTTTTCCTTGTTCTTGAGCCTTGCGGAAAGTTTCTAGGACATCCTTGCAGAGGAACTCAGACCAGTTAAACTCGACCCCCTCCACGCACTGTTCAGCAAGTGCTACCACCGGCGCGGGTACCTCGTCTGCGCGACACTTGTGTATAACCTTACCTACCAGTATTTGGGTCACCACTCTTACTGCTTTTTCATTGATGCTGGATATGGCATAGCCCCTCTTCATCTTCTCTAGTTTATATTTCTTCTTCATGGCCTCCAAGATTGCTAGGTCACTACTTTTCCCCTCCGAGATATCTGTGGGGTCCTCTCCTTCACATGAAAGCCGGGTAATGTGGTGATTCAAGTGGTCCATGATGGGGATGGGATCCTCCAGCCACAAACACACACCATGCACCAAGCAGAGCAGCAACCTGATGACGAAAGTTGTTATTGGGGCGTGGTGGAAATGTGGCACCCAGAGCAGGTTAAGTAGTCCTGCCTTTTCTACTCCACACAACCACTTTTGTGGCTCTAATTTGGTAACCCCCACCGCAGTGTTCTTCTTATTCTTCATAAGCTACGCAGTCTCTAGGTGAGGGAACTTCTCGTGGTTAGTGAGATCCCAATCTTCAAATTTCAAGCTAGGCACACATCCTAGGTGCGTGCCCTCAAAAATGATGTCATCTGGGAGGATCGGGGTCTGGAGAGAGCTCTTGTTCTCATTAAGAACCTTGGGCACTTTATTCTTCCCCTTCCATGAGGGGATATAGGCAGGAAGCTTTTTTGTAGGGTGTGCAGGCTCAACTTCCTCCTTCATGCCCTCGTCCTTGTCTTCTTTGATGATAAGGTCCTCCAGGTCTTCCTCCTCCTCGTCAGTTTCTATGTTAACGAATTTCCCCTTCTCCTCCATCGCCTGCCTAGTGCGTAGTGGGTTTTGCGAGGACATACGTGTGGGAACCATCAACTGTTTATCTTTATTTGGCCTTGGCGTGCGCAGTGATTTATCAATTTTCGCCACCATATTGGCGCCTTCAGGGGCATCCCCCACAGTTAGGGCCTATGTAGCCTCTTCAGCAGTCATTTCTGCAATTTCTATAACTTCCTCAAATGCTGCCATCGTGTCTGACCAAAAATTTATCACTCGCGTAATCAGGGGCTCAATCAACGCTCTGTACAAGTAAAATAGTGCTTTGCTCAAGCTACGCAGGGTAGATAAAAACTAAATTTGCAAATGACCAAGTGTTGTTTGCTGGGAAGCCGTTTGTAATTTATAGCTCCTTTCGAAATTGAATTCAACCGTTCCCCCCAAATGCAATCCATTAATGATCCCTTGGCGGCATATTTTCCCAAATCTTGCCCATAAATTGCATCTTAAACGCCTTCCGCGCACTCCATTTGGTCTCAAGGTGAGAATCACATGGTGGACAGTGACTCCAATGGTCACTTTCCAATCAAACCACTCAACAGCGTAGCCCCCCTTGCGCGGTCACGGACCTTGTGACACTTTGCTTCTGCGCATAGCTCCAACATCGTGCAGCTCCTGGGCAGAGTAGTTTATAGTCTGGAGCCTCCTTTCAATTTCCAAGAGTGCTAAGATTGTACTTCCCTCAGCTAGTCAGGTGGCCGCACCACCTATATATGATTTCCTCCGGTCATCCATCACTCTTCTTGGAAAATACCCACCTTTTATCGTTACTGGTAGTGTCGTGCACTTTATCATCTACAACACGCTACCTTGGTTGATTCACTTAGTAATATGCGGCTCAAGCCAAGGCACTATACTGATCAATTCACCATGATAATCCCCAAACTTGTCAGCATGATCATGTGCACCCTATTTTATCACTCGGGTCTTCTTTTCGAGAAAACCTTCCTTTATCTCATCCTCCAGCTTCTTGACTTCTGCTTCCACCAGAGTGTTTTTTTCCTTAATTGCACCCTTTCTTTCACAAGTTCTTGGAGCCTAAAATTACCCTATTGGATTTCTTCCCCAAGTCCCAAGAATTCTACTTCATTCGGCTGTGAGATCCCTTCTTTCAAGGCTCCATGAACCGTCGTATCTACCGGTGCTACCATGCATAGACTAGGCACTTTATGCTCTACAGGGATTATAGTGTTCACGCCATATTCTAGCCTTGGAGGTGCCTGCATCATTAGTTTCTTGCACGTCATCTTATAATCCCATAGAATCACTGGTACGTGCAAGTCCTAGCTAGTCCGCTGCGCATTATGGATGTTGTTCAATGCTTCGCATAATTCGTTAAAGGCTCCGCGTGGATAATCTTCTGTGCACTTGGTCTTTCCATACTTCGTGGTTCCAACTAGAGGGGTTTTTCACACCATTGCCTTGCCCGCACCTGCTTACTGACCGTGTCTGCTAATGTAAAGACTGATTGCATCCACACAAGTTTCGTACCATATGCCTACATCCATTTGGACAAGTGGGTGCGCCGACCATCTCATTCAGCAATCTTGTTTGTTAATCGCATCCGAGGCTTCCCAAACCGTATGCACATCATCCTCCTCCATTCACACTAGTCCTAAAAGCTTCCTTGGTTCATACCCCACCACCTCGCGGGCGTAGCCCACAGTTCCCATTTCAAAGCTTCGAAACATTGTTAGTCCGATACCCCACTTTCAAATTTGTTCAAGAAGTCATCCACCTCACTTAACCCATCATACGTAGGCAGATCCCTTACCTTCATTGATACGCAGCACAGCGATCTCGTCATCATGTTACAGTTCAATTTCATTACCTTGTGTAACTGGTTCTGCCATCATTCTATCTCCTCGTTTGAATTCGATGTGCAAGAGCTTTCACGCTCCCATGGGATTCATCCATCCGTGGTCAGATTCACCTAGTCTTGCTCTCGTGTAGTTATCTTGTAGATGCAATCCAATTCATTGTCATTGTCGTAGTCGCGCACCAGCTCCATGTAGCGCGATCCTTCTACAAGGTCCAAAGGTATAGCTACGCACAAAGACTTTTTCTCAAAAATCATCTTGCGCTTCTTCAAATTTATCACCCCATTCATGTTAGTGGCCCAATCTATTCCTAACAGTGCAGGGTAGGGATTACTGTCATCAACAATCTCTATCACTTTGAAATCTACTAGTGCGCTTGCTCCTTCAACATTTACTGTGATTCCCTGTAATATACCCATAGGTAGGATCTTTTGATCGTTCGCCATTCACAGTTTTATAGGAGAACATTGTAGCATAGGCCTTCCCATGCGCTCCCCTGTCTACTTCGGCAAGACATTTGCATCCAATCGTAGATCTAGAATCACTTGGTCCATCTCATATTCCCTAATCTGCGCGGTCAATCTCATCTCCCTTCTCGTTTGCGTTGTGTGCTTTTCAAGCTTCCGGACTACACGTGGTTCTCCTGGCGCAGTCCTAACGCATCTATTTATGAGTTCCTGCAGCCCCTTTATAGCCTTGCTATCATGCAACAACTTCATCCATGTTTCCAAGAATGTTGTGAGCATCGATGGGTCCATTTCTAGCTTCGGCCTATTTTTACTTTCAGAAGTGGAGGCATCAGTGAAGCTCTTCTTAGCTTCCATGAAGGTTTCCCTAGCGCACTCAAAAATAAAACTCTGGTTCCTTCATTGGAGCCTTGTGAACCCAAGTACTTTCCTCAAGCTGCTTGTTTTTATCATCCCCTATCGTAATTCCACTTCGGAGCAAAATATTCACATTAGGGTCTTCCTCGCGTGGCTCAAACCTCATCATTTGCAGGTTCCAGGTCAAGGGAGGTTGGAGTGCTCCTTTATTGCACAACCTCTCTATCAAGGTGGGAAAATCCTCCATCTCACGATCAAACAATGTACAATACAATCATGATGGTTATGTTGGATTTGTACAATCACGGGCATAATTCCCTGGCCCTCCACAATTGTAACATATCAGCTGTCCATGACCTCTCCCTTGTCCTCCTCCACCTTGGCCTTGTCCGCACCCCTGAAATCTTGTTCGCGCCATCCCTGCTTTCTGGTCAACGGCCCGCATTTCAACCTGAACTCTATATGTAGGAGTCTAATCCATCATCAACTCATAACTTCTACAGGTGTGCTCATCATGTCCCACTGATCTACTGAAATTACAAAACAACTGTTGTGAATTCTACATGTACTTTTGTAATAAATGGTAGTTATCTGTAGCATGCTTTCCTCCTATCTGAAAAATCGTGCACCATAGTGCAGGCGCCGTGCTCGGTCCTGCTTGTGCCTCTAATCTCAATGGAATTTATCCTCCTCTCACGAGGTAATTCATGAATACCGAGTAGTGGTCCTTATCATGTCCCTGACCCTTGCATTTTATGCACCATACTTCATCGCGCACTTCTGGGTGAGTTGCCCTGTGTTGTTTCAAACTCTGCATCTCAAGGCACCAGTTTTTCCACTGCACGCAAATTTGCTGAACTCTTGGGTTGGGATCCTGTATCGGGGCCTCGTGCAATCTCATTGTGAGCTCCAAGGCCTCGGCCTGATTTGTTAGCCTCTGTTCTGACAGTGTGTTCCTTAGATGTGACGTTAACAATGCTACAAACCATTTGCGGTGTTGTCCATCCATAAACGCCATGTTAGCTTCGTGAATTGTGCACTTCAGTCTCTGATCCAACTCCCAAGTGGTCTCATCTGGTAGCATTTTGATTTCCTTGAATCCAATGATCTACTGCGCCTCTCACTTTGGCCTGCTAAATTCTCTGTTTAGCATAGTTTGAATATATATGATCCCCACATTCAGATTGTCATTGGAATGCTTAATGTACCAGGTCAGTGCACAATCCTGCAAAGCACTGACCAATGTCGCTTTCTTTATATTGTCATCCATGACTCCCTGCGCTCCCCATACAACTTTTATCATGAACCAAAACTAGTCTGGATCTTCATTCCCTACTCCTTTGAACATTGGAAACTTTATCGCACTCACCATATTGATTCAGGTGGTGGCGGAGGTAGTATGGGCAAAGATGGGGGTGAAGACAGTGAAACTAGACGTGATGTGGGTGGGGGTGATATGCACAGAATCCTCTACATTATTAAATTGATTGCACTTCTTGGTGAGACCTTCGCAAGCTCTTCCTTGCCCCCTCGCAGAGGTGAAATCAAGGGGCTAGTTTCTAGTTTTGTACTACCTTCATTTCTATCAATTCTCCCACTTTGCGTAGCCCCAAACATCAATTTATTCGCATAACCCATTTTTCACACAACAACATTTGAATCCAAGTGTTCAAAGATTTAACATACTTACCTCATGGCCCTTTGAGGAAGCATCATTTTGCCTAGATATATCTGATTGAAATATCTAGCATGAACTCGGTGATGAATCCTCCTATAATTTGATCAAGCCAGTGATCAACAGTACATGCAATCTTATCCTTCGATGCTTCCAATCTACACACCAATTCCGGATTCCATACAATAGGTTTGTCGAGCTTACACCTTTCTTGGCTATCTACTAGCTTCGTTATCCACTCGTATAACTCAGAAGGGAAAGATGCGAAGAAAAATTCGTGGATCTCTGTGTATAAGTAATAGTCTAACCACTCTTCCTTTGATAGTTGTGGGTTCTTGTTTTCCTGCACTGCGAACTCATGAATCTTCCTATCCAACCAATCTTCAATTCCTTTCTTAGACATCTCTATGCAAATCCTGGTCCTAACAACGGAACCATTTGTTGGCTTGTTGGGGCCTGACCCAGTTAGAGAATTAATTAGCCAAACAAATCCTTGTACTACTAGCCCTTTCAGCAATAGTCTGCGAAGCATGGACTAATCTCTCACTCAAAGTAGTATGGGGGGGTGCTAGAACTAGGTTTCCACACCCTTGAGATGTTTGAGGGTTTGATTCGGTCCACGTGCTCATCCCTGCATGCAGGTTTCTTCGCGCACTTCTGTGGCCTTTGTGCCTTGATATACTTGCCTTCGTGTAGCCCTAACCAAGGGTTGTGGGGCTTCCACGCTACTGGAGTAGCGCTCTGCACTATTTCCCTAAGTTGTGTCTGAGATCTTACCTATCTTCCTTCACCAATTAGTTACCTTTGCATAAATAGAAGCCTTGTGTTATATTTATTTATACAGCACACACATATAAGTTCGCACAGCAAATAAACAAGACACTTGCAATTTATACCCAATAATACATTCAATAGGAAAATATACACAAATTTATGGTAAACTTCTCATTATTAATTCTTTCAACAGTTACAGACTCGACCTGCCCTGCGCACTCAACTGGAGAGCCTTCTCCTACTCTACGACCCAAAGACACACTTTACACTTCGACTCAATCTCTTAGACTCATCATGCTTCTATTCTTTCTTCTATTCCATGCTATCTTCTACACTTAGAGCCTTGCTCTATTTATATAATCCCATGGTCCATGGACCATGGGTAGGCCTATCAAGCCGACATTTCATTACAAATACAAGGGCAGACAACCCTGTGACTCTATTATGACTTCACGCTCCGCGCCCACAAGTCGTGGAACCTTTACAATGGACTTGGTCAAAATTTGGGGCTTTAAGCCCCAAAACATGCATTCGGGGGATTCCATGCCCAACAATAGATAAAATAAATATTGTCAAAATTTGAATTTTTACATGCTTATTAATTAAATTTATATATGACTTTATGAAATATAATAGTTACTAATATAAATCATTATTTTAATTTAAATGATACATACATACATACATATATATAGAAATAATTATTTCGATAGGGCATGTCTATTTCAGAATAGGCTTTTTAGAATTTTAATTTAATTATTAGTAATTATTAAGAGGATGGACAAGATTTAACCTCCATGGAATATGCTGGAATATTCATAGTAGTATTCATAAATCAAGGGCTAAGAGTTATTTCCAAGTTAATTATGCTCTTTTAATTCAATATTCTTTTGAAATTAAGAAATTAAAGAAAATCTCATATCAACATATGTCATATTAGCATGTGGTATTGATAAGTGATAGTATTGTAACAAAATATATTCACAAGTTAAGAATTACCATGGTAAAGTGCAGGTGAATCTCTATGATTAAGAATATTGTTTAATTGTGTGGAGAGGCACTCTCCAGCGTAACATGGAAGAGATGTTGTAATGCCTTATTGTTATCTTATGTTATCTAAACATTTTGACTCGATCAAATTACATAAGAATCGACGTAAATCCATCTTAACTCTAGATCTATCAAGCACTGAGAGAGATCGAATATCTCAAGGTGTAAACCTTTTGTTTAATTGATATATTAATTCATTTTTATAACTAAAAATAATAATAACTTAAAATAAACATATAATTTAGTTAATTTCTATGATTTTTTTTTATTTGGGAAATGTAAATGTATCATGTGGTAATTGTTTTGGTGTTTATCATATATTGATGTTAATATGCATTTACCAACCATTTAATTTATATGGTTGCACTAGTATTATTTTTAATTATTGCACCTATAAGTACTCTACAGACCAATATGAGAGAGTTGTTATCACGCAAGATTACCTTTAAAAATGATAAAATAATACTTACAATAACAATTTTAAAAAGAGTAATAATAAATTAAAAAAAGAATCTTTAAATAATATATCTTTAGATCAAATAACAAGTACAATATTAGTAAATCAAATGTTTTATCAAATTGAATGAAACAAGTACTAAATAAAAAAATTAATATAAATTACTTTTGAAGAAAAATACATATTTTATTATTATCCCTGCCCCTAGGCATGGATTATGCATTGGGTATTTGTTGGTTATCTATTAATTTAGTCAAACAAGAGAAATATTTTTCAATTTAACAAAGTGCAACTTATAAAAAGAATTTTCTATTTTTTATAATTTATTGTATTGGCATTTATCTCTCATGGGATTGGTTGTCAATTTGGACATGTTATTTCTCAATGCCTGAAATAACAAGCCAAGAGTACATGGGTCATATCGTATTTTGTTTTAATTTATTGCATTCCATAATTGAGTGAAACATCTCATAATTAAGTAATTTATACATTTCTTTATTCAAAGTTGGAAAAATAATTTTTATATTAATTAAAAATCCAAGAGATATGGATCACAATAGTTTTTGTTTTTGTTTCTATTGCATTCCATAATTGAGTGAGACAATTCATAATTAAGTAATTGATACATTTCTTTATTCAAATGTGGCAAAATATTTTTTATATTAATTAAAAATCTAAGAGTACATTGGTCACATCAGATTTTGTTAATGTTTTTATTGCATTCCATAATTGAGTGAGATATCTCATTGGTAAGTAATTGACACATTTCTTTATTCAAAGGTGGCTAAATAGTCTTTATATTAATTAAAAAATTAATATTAGAATTAAAAGAAAATGTTTAATAATTTTGTAAGCTAATTTGTAATCATTATAAATAAATAAATAAAAATCAACGTTTTATATTTTTAATTTATATATTTATTGTCACTAAATATGTTTACCATTCTATATTTATTTAATATAGTTATAGCATTTAATATTTCAAAAATCGTCAAAAACAAACTATATAATACAAGTAACTATTTATAAATAATACATTATATTATTTCTTATTTTTTTAAATTAAGATGTATATTAAATGATAATTTGTAATATTCTTAAACAGATTGAAACAAATCCTACTCAAAGATACATATTACAACTTCATTTCAGAGCATAATTGTTAATTCTTTTAATATATCACAATAATGATAAAATAGTTTCACTACTCTTTTAAAAGGGGCAGGGAGAAGCTACTATGTAGCACTTGTTTAATTTCATAATTTAAGTTCAAGACATAAATAATGAAGAACAATATATTTTGGGAATTTAAAACAAATTTTTGGGCTCATTAATGTAGTTATTTTATTATTATTTTTTATAGTCAATTTTCAAAAGTAACTTGACTATAGTTATTTAGAGTGTACATAGAGAGTAGTGTAAATATTCTTGATAAAATCCCCAACTCATAATTTTTTTATTCTCAAATGTAACTCAACCATAATTATTTTGAATATACATAGAAGATATTGTAGAATGTGACTCTTCAAATACACCTTCCCCATAAAATTCCTAACTCATAAATTTTCAAATCTCGAAAGTAACTCAACCACAATTATTTAGAGTGTAATAGAAAATTGTGTGGAAGGTGACATGTCAAATATAACTTCCCCACAAAATTCCCTAACTCACAATTTTTTATCATATCCCTTAGGAGGCCCATTTTTTACCTCAAAACCTCTCTAATGTTGATTTAGGAGAGAAAAACCACCCTACCTTATCAAAGCCTACATGAGAAGAGCAAGAAACAAACCATGAGGACTTCCACTACTTACAAGAGTAAGAATCTATCCAGGCTTCTTATTGCTTGAGCACATGCAAAAGCATAAATGTTGACCAAAGAGAATTTAAAAAGTGGAGAAAATGGCCTTGTTTCCACAAGAGACCCAAAACAAGCCTTAAAATCCAAAGTTTCTAAAACGCCACCTACACTTCTGATGGACTATGCCAAAATCCACATAGAGTGGAAACATTCCTATTTGAGCACTATAATTGTCAGAGCTAGCCTTGAAATGTGCATTTCCTTCAATGAAAACCTTCATATTGCATGAGGGAATCATGGTGAATTCAATGCGAGGTGGCAGGCCAACAAGTTAGGTAATTATCCCCTGAATCCAATTTGTTCATTGGTGAAAAATCTCATCCGTCGATGAACGAATTGGAGGCCTCCATCACAACCGACTTCCATCATTTCTCAAGTAGTCTCCAATGTTTGGAGCATGCCTTGAGGCACCCCCATCAGGGTTCACATATCTATATATAAAAATATTCTT
>APFE031381874.1:3037-15399 GCA_000404065.3 Pinus taeda | reverse complement strand
AAGGACTGGCTGTTCAGGGTGGACGTAGCCCAAACTGGGTGAACCACGTATATCTGTGTCTCTCTTGTTTTGTGCATTTTCTGTGTTTATATTTCTGCATTATTTCATGTGTTCCATTGCGCCGTAATATATAATTTTGTAACAAAAAATAGCTCCCATAGTTCAATGTATAATAATAATTATTTATTATTATCATCATATGTTGTTGTGTATAGCATTCACTCTATTCAGCTTCCTCTACATAATGAAATCTCTTATCCTAATTCGGACAAAATGAAAACTCTGTAAAATGAAACACTCACATGTATCATTCTCAATTCTGTACATGTATTTATAAATAAAAAAAATTGCAATAGAATAGTTAACCTTTCTGGAAGAACATTGTTAAAGAAAGTGTAATTGTATGTAGATTCAAATGCTATTCATAAAAAATGCAATAGATACAACTTCACATGTAAAACATTATCTAAGAAGTATTGAAGTAACTGGTAAAAAGTTTTAGTATAAGAATAGAGTAAACATGATACATTTTAATTATTATTCATTAGAAAACATTAGGTAATATATACAAACACAAAGGAAACACTCGAAAATAATTGTTCAATTACTATTTTCTATATAATGTTTGAGCACTCAGTTCCATACAACATGTTGGGCATGGAATCCCCCCAAGGCATGTTTTGGGGCTTAAAGCCCAAGTTTTGACCAAGTACTTTGTAAAGGCTCTGCGATTTGTGGGCACGCAGTGCAAAGTCATAATAGTGTCATAGGGTTGTCCACCCTTGTTTTTGTAATGTAATGTTGGCTTGATAGACCTACCCATGGTCCGCGGACCATGGGATTATATAAATAAAGCGAGGTTCTAAGTGTAGAAGATAGATAATTAAGGAATATAATAGAAGCAGGATGAGTCTAAGGGATTGAGTAGAAGTGTAAGTTGTGTCTTTGGGTCATAGAGTAGGAGGAAGCTCTACAACTGTGTGTGTAGAGGCCTAGTAGTCTGCAGCTGAGTGTAAGAACCCCCACAACTGAGTGCATAGGGAAGGTCAAGTTTGTAACCATGGGAAGAATTAATAAAGAGAAGTTTTATCATATTTTTGTGTATATTTTCCTTGTTTTATCTACTATTGAGTATAATTTGCAAGTGTATTGTTTATTTGTTGTGCAAAATTATGTATGTGTTGTACAAATAAATATAACACAAGACTTCTATTTATGTGAATATAACTAACTGGTGTAAGAAGGTAAGTACGATCTTGGGTGTGATTTAGGGAAATAGTGCAAAACGCTGCTCCAGCAACACAGAAGCACCACAACCCCTGGCTAGGGCTACGCAAAGACGAATCTATCAAGGCGCGAGGGTCAGGGAAGTGTACGAAGCAACATGTGCGTAAGGCCTAGTAGTTAGACCAAATCAACCCCTCAAACATTTGAAGGGTGCGGAAACCTGGTTGGAGCACCCCCCCATACTACTTCGAGTGAGACCTCAGTTCGCGCTCCGTGGACTATTACCGAAAGGGCCAGTAGTTAGGGATTTGTTTTTCTAATTAACTCCGAACCTAGCTCAGGCCCCAACAAGCCAACAAATGGTTCCATTGTCGGGAGCGGGATCTGCATAGATATGTCTAATGTTGTATCACTGGAATCCAACAAAGAAAGGAATTGAAGATTGGTTGGATAGGAAGATTCACGAGTTCGCGATGCAAGAGAACAGGAATCCGTGACTATCAAAAGAAGAGTGGTTAGATTGCTACTTATACACAAAGATACACGAAATTTTCTTCACATATTTCCCTACTGAGCTATACGAGTGGATCGTGAAGCTAGAAGATAGCCAAGGAAGGTGTAAGCTCGACAGACCTATTGCGTGGACTACATAACTGGTGCGCAAATTGGAAGCATGGGAGTATAAGATTGCGCGCGCTGTTGATCACTGGTTCGATCGAATTATAAGAGGATTCATTACTAAATTCACAGTATATACTTCAGTCAGCTACAGTGAGGCAAAACGACGCTTCCTCAAAGGACCGCATGGTAAGTATGTTAAGTGTTTGAACACTTGAATTAAAATGCTACTGTGTAAAAAGTGGTAGATGCGAATAAATTGATGTTTAGGGCTATGCAAAGTGGGAGAATTTACAGAAACGAAGGTAGTGTAGAACTAGAAACTAACCCCTTAATTTCACCTCCACGAGGGGACGAGGAAGATCTCGCGAAGGTCTCACCAAGAAGTGCGATCAATTTGGTAAGGTAGAGGATTCTGTACATACCACCCCCACCCACACCACTGCTAGGTTCACCATCTTCACCCCCATCTTTGCCCATACCACCTTCGCCACCACCGCAAGTCAGTATGGCAAGCGCGATAAAGTTGCTAGTGTTCAAGGGAGTAGGAAGTGAAGATCTGAACCAGTTTTGGTTCATGATAAAGGCTGTATGGGAAGTGTAGTGAGTTGTGGATGACAATATAAATAAGGCAACATTGATTTGTACTCTGCAAGATCGCGTGCTAACCTAGTACATTAAGCATTTCAATGACAATCCGAACACGAGGATTGCAGATATCCAAACTACCCTAAATGAAGCATTTAGCAGGCCAAAGTTAGAGGCACAGTCGATCATTGGGTTCAAGGAAATCACAATGCTACTAGGCGAGACCCCTTCGGAGTTGGATTAGAGACTGAAGTGCACAATTCGTGAAGCTAACATGACATTGATGGACGGACAACACCGCGAATGGTTTGTAGCATATAAGAAACATGCTGTCACAATAGAGGCTAACAACTCAATGCATGGCCTTGGAGATCGCGATGAGGCTACACGAGATCCCGATACAGGATCCCAGCCTGGGATTTCAACAGATTCATGTGCAGTTGAAAAAATTGTGCCTTGATATGCAGAGTATGAAACAAGACAGGACAACTCGCCCAGAAGTGCGCAACGAGGTATGGTGCATAAAGTGCAAGGGTCAAGGACATGAGAAGGACCACTGCCCGGTGTTCACAAATTACCTCGCAAGAGGAGGACCAATGTTGTTGAGACCAGAGGCATAAGCATGACCTAGCATGACACCTACATTATGGAGAGTGATTTTTCAAGTAGGGGGAAAGAATTCTATAGACAACTACCATATGTTGCAGAAGTATACGCATAATTCACAGCAGTTTTTCTGTAATTTATCTAGATCAGTGGGACATGATGAGCGCAGCTGTAGAATTTATGAGCTGATGATGGATCAGACTCGTACCTACAAAGTTCAGGCTGAAACGCGGCCCCTTGACCAGAACACATGGATAGTGTGAACCGAATTTCGGGGCCGCGAATGAGGTGGACATGGAGGATGACCTAAAATAGGTCACGGATAGCTGATATGTTACAATTGCGAAGGGTCGAGACATTATGCCTGCGATTGTAGGAATCCAACACGGTCGTCGTGCTTCTATTGTACATTGTTTGGTCATGAGATGGAGGTTTGTCCGACACTAATAGCGCAACTATGCAATAAAGGAGCACTCCAACCTCCCTTGAATCAGAACCTGCAAATGATGAGGTTTGAGCCTTGTGAGGAAGACCCTAATGTGAATATTGTGATCCAAAGTGGAATTGCGACAGGGGATGACAAAGGCAAGTAGCCTAAAGAGAGTACTTGGGTTCACAAGGCTCTAGCAAAGGAACTAGGGTTTGATTTGGAGCGCGCTAAGGAAACCTTCATGGAAGCCAAGAAGAGCTTTGTTGATGCCTCCATCTGAGGGAACAAAGACAAATCGGAGCCGGAAATGGATCCATCGATGCTCACAACATTCCTGGAAACATGCATGAAGCTGCTGCGCGATGGAAAGGTTGTAAAGGGGCTGTAAGAACTCATAAATAGATGTGTTGGCACTGCACCAGGAGAACCGCGTGTAGCCTAAAATCTCAGAAAGCACACGAGGAGGATAAGAAGGGAGATGAGATTGACCATGTAGATTGGAGAATATGAGATGGAGCAAGTGATTCTGGACCTGGGATTAGATGCGAATGTTCTGCCGAAGCAAACATGGGAGCACATGGGAAGGCCTATGCTGCAATGGTCTCCTGTCCAACTACAAATGGAAAACCAGCAGAAGATCCTACCTATGGGAAGATTGTAGGGAATCATAGTGGACATCGAAGAACCAAGCGTGCTAGCAGACATCAAACTGATAGAGATTGTTGATGACAATAATCCCTACCCTGCGCTATTAGGAATAGATTGGGCCACTGACATGAATGGGGTGACAAATTTGAAGAAGTGCAAGATGATTTTTGAGAAAAAGTATATGCACATAGTTGTACCTTTATACCCTACAAAAGGATCATGCTACACGGAGCCAGTTAGCGACTACGACAGCGACAACGACTTGGACTACATGTACAAGATAACCGCGTGAGAACAAGACTGGGTAAATCCAACCGCGGATGGAAGAATGTCATGGGAGTGCGAAAATTCCTGTAAATCAGATTCTGATGAGGAGATATAACGATGGTAGAACCGTTTACATGAGGTAACCAAGCTAAACTGTAACATGATGACAAGTTCGTTGCATTGTGTATCAACGGAGGTAAGGGATCTGCCTATGTACGATGGGTTAAGTGAGGTAGATGACTTTCTAAACAGATTTGAAAGAGAGGTGCTAGAACAACAACGTTTTGAAGCTTTGAAATGGGTACTATGCACTACGCCCATGAGGTGGTGGGGTACGCACCAAGGAAGCTTCGAGGACTAGCGCAAATGTAGGAGAATTATGTGCATATGATTTGGGAAGCATCAAATGTGATTAACAAACAAGATTGCTAGATGAAACAGCCTGCACACCGAGCTGTCCAGATGGCTACACGTATACGGTAAGAAACCTGTGTGAATACACACTGCCTTTGCATTAGGAAACACGATCAGTAACCAGGTGTAGGCAAGGCAATGGCACGAACGAACACTCCAATTGGAACCACAGAGTATGGAAATACCAAGTGCACAGAAGGTTATCGACGCAGAAGCCTTTAACAAAGCATGTGAAGCACTGAACAAGGTCCATAATGCGCAATGGATTGACTAGGACCTATGCATACTAGCAGTTCTATGGGCTTATATGACCACGTGCAAGAAACTGATTAGGCAAGTGATAGATTTCTGGACGAACACGGCTACAACATCTGTGGAAGTTATGGAAATTGAAGAGATGACCATTGAAGAGGCTATGCAGGCCCTCACTATGGGGGATTCCCTTGAAGGCACTGGGATTATGGCAGAAATCACTAAATCATTGTGCACGCCAAGGCTGAAGAAAGACAAACAACCGATGGTTCCTGTACATGTGTCCCCGCAAAACCCACTACACACGAGGTTAAAAATAGAAGAGAAATAGAAAGTTGTTAACTTGGAAACCATCGAGGAGGAGGAAGACGTAGAGGACCTTATCATTGAAGAAGACAAGGATGAAGGCATGGAGGAAGAAACTAAGCTTGCATACCTTCCAGAAAGCTACCCGCCTATACCGCCCCCGCGCCCGCCCCCCCCCGACGGAAGGGGAAGGAAAAGCTACCTAAGTATCTTGACAAGAGCAAGAGCTCTGTCCAGACCCTGCTCCTCCTAGACGACATCACTTTTGAGGGCATGCACCTGGGATGGGTGCCAAACTTGAAATTTGAAGATTGGGATCTTGTTTACCATGAGAAGTTCCATCACCTAGAGACCGTGCAGCTCATAAAGCCCAAGCAAAACTTCTTGGTGGGGGTTATCGAATTGGAGCTACTAAATTGGTTACGTGGAGTGGAAAAGGCAGGGTTATTAAACCTGCTCTGGGTGCCGCATTTCCACCGTGCCACAATAACAATATTCTTCATCAGCCAACTACTCTGCTTGGTGCATGGTGGGTGTTTTTGGTTGGAGGAGCCCATCCCCATCACAGACCACTTAATTCACCACATTACCTCGCTCCCATGCAAAGGAGAGGACCCCACAGACATCTCGGAGGGGAAGAGTAGTGACTTGGCCATCACGGAGGACATGAAGAAGAAGTACAAGCTCGAGAAGAATAAAAGGGGCTACACCATATCCAGCATCAACAAAAAAGTTGTTAAAGTGGTGTCCCAAATACTGGTGATTAAAGTGGTGTGCAACTGCCATGCAAACGAGGTACCTGTGCCAGTAGTGGCACTTGTTGAGCAGTGCACGGAGGGGGTCCAGTTCAACTGGTCTAAGTTTTTATGCAAGTAGTTCCTAGAAAATTGTCGCAAGGCCCAGGAACAAGGCAAAACATTCCACTATGCATGGCTTCTACTGTCCATAGTGCTCATGGAAGGGGAATTGCCGAAGGATAGTTAGTTCCCCACAATTGAGAGGGATTTTCCGGAGGCCACGAAGTAGGCTTCACTCTGGGCCACAAAGGATGCTAACCGGATCCGAGATAGCAGGATATTCTAGGTGTTGATGGAAATGAACATAAAAATGGGGATTAACCATAAGCCACGGTTATCACTCACTATCTACAATAGCCTGCAAAGTTTTGCATAATTTAAAGCAGAACTCCACAACATATATATCAGAGCGTGCAAGGACCCGACCAAGCAATGTAGAGAGCTATGCTTTGTAGACACAGATGACATAATTTTTTATGTACTGGAGACATGGTCGCCGGAATGGTGTGCCCCAGACATCGCGGAAATGGAGAAGTCTACAACGCAGAAGAAGAAAGAGAAGTTCAAACTATGCAAAGCACAGTTGGCATAGAAGAGAAGGAAAGAAGTAGTAGCAGAAAAAATGCAAGAGATACGGGATGCTGCACAAATAACAACACAATAGAAAAAGGCCGTGGAAGTAGCAACAGCATAGGAGACAGCTGAGAAGGCACGCGAGGGCCAAAAGTTGCCTTCACATGTACAGGAAGCAAAGGAAGAGGAGGGCGGTGTGGACCCACAAACCACGTCAAAAAAACTAAACTGCCAGTGCCCAACTGAGTGGACGAGGCCGTGGAAGAAGGTCAAGGCATCAAAGTTGTCTATTGACTCAACCACCCTGACTGAGCGTGAGCTGCACGACATCGGCGAGACAGTGCGCGGTCACCTTCGAGGCCCTTCAGAACCTCACGGAAGAGAATTAGATTGCGTTGGGGGCCCTCAGAGCACAGCTACAGGAGTTGCAGGTGTGCACTCCTTAGGCTAGTACCCTTTTGACCAGCCTTGCAGTAGGGACAACTATAGCTGAGCAGATGCTGGGCACTCGGAAAACAATACTAGTGTTGCCAAAAGGGGTACTAGTGACAAGAAATGAGGCCAAAAGGCCTACAAATAACGGTGGAACTAAAAGGTATCGGAATGAACATGGTTGCACTCGCATGCGAGACGCTATATGTTCTGTAGGATGGGATTACTGCAGAACTACGGGCTAGGGAGAGTCGCGCAGTGCAAGTGCTAAATGAGCAAAAGATCAACATGGAGCAGTTGAGCTTGTAGCGCGATGAAGTGTTATCACAGAATAGGCATATGGTACAGGTACTGGAAGAAGCCTGTCAGATGGTCCCTGAGTTGGCCATCCTAGCAAACGCACCAATAGAGGTGTGCATCCACAGACTAGCAGTAGGGGTGTGCGAGGCGTGCGAAGAAATCACTAAGGTTTAGCTGGCGCTGAACCTTCAGATAGTAGAGCTGAGGTTAAAGGCACAACTGTCCACTCCTCTGGAAGAAAGAGAATAGTGCACCAGCACTATAACATCAGGGCTAGAAGAGATCAACAGTGCAGTAAGGGACTGCACCAGAATGTTGGAGGAGTCATTTGAGATACTCACGAATCTGTAGGAGGACCCCAACATCCAGCAGTTAGAGATAGAGGTGCATGAGCTCCAACAACAATACGATAGTGTGAAAGGGATCGTTTAGACAGTGACCCTCACTCAGATGTTCGCACGAATGCAACACGCCAAAGCGCTGAACGAGAAGGTGGACACAACACTACACAAAGAAGTGGTCCTGAAGGTGCGTGTTCAACCTTGGATCGATGAAGCCTTCACCATCACAGCAATAATTGAAGGCAAGCTCAGACAAGTGAAGGGGACGCAGGAACAGGTCCAAGGAAGCAATTCCAACACCACGGTCTCAGAACAACAGGTATAGGAGATCTAGCAGGCAGTCATTCAGTGTGCTACCGACCTTGCCGCTATTCGAGTAGAGTTGGAGGGACTCCACGCAAAGATCTCTGCACCGACAGAGTGACGTGAGGGCGAGTCGCGATGTTTGTGTTGGGGGCCTGTTGGGTGTGGAATCCCCCCAAGGCATGTTTTGGGGCTTAAAGCCCAAGTTTTGACCAAGTCCTTATAAAGTCTCCGCGACTTGTTGGCGCAGAGCGTGAAGTCATAATGGAGTCACAGGGTTTTCCACCCTTGATTTTGTAATGTAAGGTTGGCTTGATAGACCTACCCATGGACTGCAGACCATGGGATTATATAAATAGAGCCAGGCTCTAAGTGTAGAAGATAGCTAATTAAGGAATAGAATAGAAGGAGGAAAAGTCTAAGAGATTGAGTTGAAGTGTAAGTTGTGGCTTTGGTTCATAAAGTAGGAGAAGGCTCTACAGCTATGTGCGGAGAGGCCTAGTAGTCTGCAGCTGAGTATGCGGACCCCTGCAACTGGAAGACACCAACATCCAGCACTTAGAGACAGAGGTGCGTGAGCTCCAATAACAGTATGACAGTGTCAAAGGGACTGTGTAGATGGTGGCACTCACTCAGAGGCTCGCACGGATGCAATAGGCCAAAGCGCTAAAAGAGAAGGTGGAAGCAGCATGCCACAAAGAATAGGTCGTGAAGGCGCACGTTCAACCTTGGATCGACGAGGCCTTCACCATCACAACAACAATTGAAGGCAAGCTCGCACAAATGCAGGGGACGTAGGAACGGGTCTAGGGAAGCAGTTCCAACGCTGTAGTCTCGGAACGACAGGTACAGGAGATCTAGCAAGAAACCATTTAGTGCGCTGTCGACCTTGCAGCTATTTGAGTAGAGTTGGAGGGACTCCGTGTGAAGATCTCCACACCGACAGAGTGACTTGAGCGCAAGTCAAGATGTTTGTGTTGGGGGCCTGCTGGGCATGGAATCCCCCCAAGGCATGTTTTGGGGCTTAAAGCCCAAGTTTTGACCAAGTCCTTTGTAAAGGCTCCGTGACTGGTTGGTGTGGAGCGAGAAGTCAGAATAGAGTCATAAGGTTGTCTGCCCTTGTTTTTGTAATGTAATTTTAGCTTGATAGACTTACCCATGGTCTGTGGACCATGGGATTATATAAATAAAGTGAGGCTCTAAGTGTAGAAGATAGATAATTACGGAATATAAGAGAAGCAATATGAGTCTAAGGGATTGAGTGGAAGTATAAGTTGTGTCTTTGGGTCGTAGAGTAGGAGAAGGCTCTGCAACGATGTGCGCAGATGCCTAGTAGTCCACAGCTGAGTGTGCAAACCCCTGCAGTTGAGTGCGTAGGGAAGGTTGAGTTTGTAACCGTGGGAAGAATTAATAAAGAGAAGTTTTATCATATTTTTGTGTATCTTTTCCTGTTTTATCTAATATTGGGTATAATTTGCAAGTGTATTGTTTATTTGCTGTGCAAAATTACGAATGTGTTGTATAAATAAATATAACACAAGACTTCTATGTACGTGAAGATAACTAACTGGTGTAAGAAGGTAAGTATGATCTCGGGTGTGATTTAGGGAAATAGTGCAGAATGATGCTCCAACAGCGCGGAAGCCCCAGATCCCCTGGTTAGGGCTATGCGAAGGCGAATCTATCAGGGCGTGAAGGGCAGGGAAGTGCGCAAAGCAACCTACGTGCAACAACTAGTAGTTGGACCAAATAAACCCCTCAGACATCTCAAGGGTGCGGAAACCTGGTTCCATCAACCCCCCATACTACCTTGGGTGAGAACTCAGTCCGCGCTCTGTGGACTGTTGCCGAAAGGGCCAGTAGTACAGTGATTTGTTTGGCTAATTAACTCCGAACCTGGGTCAGGCCCCAACAAGCCAACACGACATCCCATGTCAAACATTATCTCACAATTGGTTACATAATTAGTAAACATATTAAGAGATAGAAGAAATAGTCATCATAATTCAAATCAATTATGATTACATATCCATGGTCCAAGAAATAGCCTATGTTGCATAAAGCATTCATGAAAATGCTAACACTTCAATCCCACACCTAAATGCATTTTTCGATATGAAAAATGTGATTACAATACCATCAACTATAATCTCCAAAATTCATCTGCAATAGGTAGCAAGGAACCACATTCAGGGATCAAACTATTCCATCATAATTTACACATGATGACAGAAACAAATTTTCCAATCTATTAGAACACTTACAAGACGAAGAAGTAGATTATGATATTCTTTATCCCTCAACTATCTCTTGTAGTCAAGTTTCCTGTAACAAATTCCTTCCCTTTAGCTTCGATTAATTCTTTCATCGAAGCAATGGTAATTTTATACTTGACAGGTTCATTGAATATATCCTCCTTACTTTCTTTTGCTTCTTCTTGTAATAGTAAAACCGAGGCAAAGTACTCTTCATTGACACCAACAAAATTAATCTACCATTTTCTAATTGCATCTGCACTAAAATGAGTTATATCATCAAACTTTGTTTCTTGTGATTGTTTCAACTTCTCCAAATAAACCATCATCTTCTCCTTTGAAATTAATCCAAATTCATATGTAAAACAAAAACCATTTAAATCATAAACAATTCCTACTACATTGAGATACACATGTGCTCTTGGATTTTCAATGTCTCCACACTCATAAATAATGTCTTCTAGTGTTCTAATTTTCCCAGACCATGTAGTATTCATCTGCCTCATCTGATTAGCATCAAGCAACCCTTTCTCATCTCTTTCTAGTTTGGATACTGAATCAAACTTCTCACTAAAACTTAATAGTTCATTGTCCATGAATTCTTTATCTCCTTCTAGCTCACTTTTGACCAATTTAGTAGAAGGCTTAGTTCTCTACTTTAAATTTCGTAGATCAATGGAAACTTGCCATGAAGATTCAATAATCCACAATATTTCTAATCTATTATTAATGATGTATGATTTCATTTTAATGAGAATATTAAAATTTTTCTGAAATATATTAGGTTTCCTAGGGGTAGAGATTGCTAATGATGCTCTGCCTATCACTAGTGGAGTCTTCAGAAAAGGACTCATGTTCATAGCATCTTCTAGCTCTTTTATTTTTTCCTTCATATTTTTATTTTTTTCCTGTCACTGAACACCAAAATGAACAAGCTCTTCACCACCAGCTTGATGAAATTTCATCAACCCAGGCTTTGTAACCGAAGACAGATCAAAATTTAGTTATGCCTAATCAACAACCTTTCTATCGGAAGGTTGTGTCATTTCAACCTGCAATATCTTACTACCCCTATCATAATTTTCATCATTCAATGTGACAAAACAGTCATCGAAACTAATTTCCTCTTTAGCAATTTCGTCCATTTTTCTCTAATTATCTTACAATAAGTACTAACAAAATTAGGTAGTACAATGCTATCAACTTCCATGTCCACTGCCTCTTCAATTTTCTCATGTTAAGGTGCACTCTTGGATTTAAATGATTCAACCATGTGCTCTCTCTCTAGAGTTACTCTACGAGGAGGTCCTTCATCATCCCCACCAGCTAATAGCTTTTCAACAACTAGTTTTCTGCTTCTAGTAGTTATTTTTCTTCTTTTTTCTAACGGACGAAGTCACACTAGTACTGTGTGTTCAATATTGAGATTTCCCCATACGGTTTGTGACTCTTTTCTTATATATTTCTCTTGTCACCATGATATCTTTTTCAACAATTTCTCTACCATCTACTAGTGGTGTTTTATCTTTTCTTGATACACAGTGAATTTCCTCTCTCTACTCTCTAATTCTCAAATGGAGGTTCTTGCACTCATAGACTCAAGGTGTTCCATGAAAATTATTCCTTTATCAAATCATTAATAGCTTCAGCTTCACTTAATTTGAAATCATCCAAAGACTTTTCAAAAATGAGAGCATGAGTCGTATGCTTCATAGCCACTATTCCAACAGTAAATGGAAAAGAAATAAATTACCTTTTCTTTTTCTATTCAAATATAGATAACTAACGATGATATTTCCTACAAACTTTATAAATAAAATACCTATCTAGGAAAAACATTAGCAAAAACAATGGACTATCTTCAAAAATATAAATTTGTATAACCGTATTGCTTTCACTTTCCTCATATTCCCCCTTGCGAAGTAGGAAAGACTCAGCCTCTGTAGATATTCAAGAAGGATTTTGTCCAGTTACCATGCAATACATTTTCCTAAAAAACACATCC
>APFE031381873.1:0-10467 GCA_000404065.3 Pinus taeda | reverse complement strand
GAGGAGAAGTGAATGAATGGTTATCTAGGAGCAACTAAGAATTCCTAAACTCTCATTCATATGTGAAAGAAACAGCGTAAAAAATATCATTTAAGTATACATGTTCATAACTATTTCTGATGAAAACATGAAAAATTGCAGAAATTGAGCCTAAGGTGTAGTTAAACAAATCCTAAGCTATTCTTCTTTTCTACAATTTAGATGGCAGAACGGTGGTAAAACAAAACATGAAAAATTAACAGAGTTGAGAATTGAACCATGTAGAAGCACAAGAATTCCACAATCACTCCTCGGCCAATTAAACACATCAAACAGTTTCAGAATCCATGCTTTTCAGCAGTCTTTGATTATAGAAAGTATGACAGTTACAGTGCGGGTATCTGTTTGAAGAAAATGTCAAGATATCAAAGATTAAGCAACTTCCTCGACTCACCAACCAACCCCTACTCCATCTTTCAGGGTGGTATATATAAGAAAAATATCAGAAATCATTTATTACAATTGACCTAAATAGGTCTGCGAGAAAAGCTTTTTCTAAAAACCTAATTGTCGCTGGAATTAAATGCAGGTAAGTCCTTTGGGCTGCGCTAGAGGTAGCTGAATAAAAAAGAGTGCAATGTGGCCCTTGGAGGCTCGATGCAGTAACGCTGGAATAACTGTGTTTTGGGATCTGTAGTTCTGTTCTGGTGCGAGTTAAATGCGCAATAACCATGATTTGAGAGTTTTTGAGTGGCCTCGCCCTCTTTCTTTGACTTTGCTCGAAGGTATTAAATTTTCTCCTGCTTTGGGCTGCTGTTAAGATCTTCGTTGATACTCTTTGCCGCTACATTGATGGTCTCCGCTGCTTGCTGATACCCTTTGACGTGCTTTTTCCCTGTTGATTTGATCTGATACTCTTTAATCTCTGTCTCTGGTCCTTTACTGTCTTTAAATCAGATTAATTTGGCAAAATCGGGCAATTTCGGGCTTTTTCGGCGCAAAACGGGCCAAGGAATCAAAAGATTCCCTAAAACGACGTATTTCCCATAGAGATGCGCGATTAGCGCGAAGCGCTAATCGCGCATCGAAAATTGCCTCCGTTTCTTGTTCCGGAGCTCCAAAGCACGATTTTTCTTCCTGCGCGAATTTTTCGGTTTTTTGGCTGCTGACGTGAGCATGACGTCAGCAGTACGACGGATGACGTCAGCAGTGGGTCCCTGGTACAGATGTGACATGGCAGGGTGCTCATACTTTAATGCGATGCAATGAATTTTTCTGATGCGATCGCAATATCACATCGATGGGGAACGAGAAGGTATTTACTTTGGACATGCGATGCTTGTGACTGTCGATCGCTGATATCGCGATATCGCATCGGGTAAAAAAGGATGGGGCACAACTATGTGGTGAGAATATTGCGATATGGCGATGCGAGATGGCTTAATAGGATCTGCAGAGTGTTAAGGAAATCGGCAAGGGTCTATTGCGGTCGGAAGGAGTGAGTAGGTGCGTTAGAAAAGCATTTGAGGCCTCGGAAGGGGTCCGATAACCTAAAAAGGGATTTTATACTTTGGAAGGAGTATATTGCATTTGGAAGATGGTTTAAAGGGGCAACATGAGGACTCTTGCCAAGTTTCAGACAAACTGAGCAATTCCCGGGGGTACTTATGGTTATTTTTCAACCAGGGAGAGGGATATTTATATAGGGGATGGGAAAAATATAGTGAGTTAAATAATAATGTCAGTAGTTAATATGGAGATGGTAAGAAAGCGCTAAGTTTGGGAGATCTTAGGCTACAAGGGGGGGATAGAACCTTATAGAGAGAGTATGGAATTTCTTTCAGTGAAGCAGATCTTCACCCAAGCTAATGGCATGAAAATGATGAAACTAAGAGGTATCAAGCAGATCTTGACCTCTTTTTGGGGAAATTAGTTAATGATTTGGGGGAGATGGAGAAAGGAAGTTAGTTATGCCTGTTTTGAGCTTTTCACATAGAACTGCCTGGTGATTGTGTCCTGAGTAGGGATGACATCTGAAAACCTGGAACTGATCAACAATCAAGCTTCTGCAACCTCAAAACTGCCTACCCAGCCTATTTACCTAACATTTTTTCTTCTTTTGGTTTGGGTGCACTTAGACTTGCAAACCCATCATTTCAATTTTTCTTTTTTATGCTTTCCTATCTACAGACTACCCTTATTTCATCCGAGGGCCCATATTAAGCAGTTGGGCTCCTTTGATTCTCTACCTATATAAGAATCTGCCAAGATTAAGCTGTTTGAACAGATTTTCATTCTCTATACTCTAAAACAGGAAATTGAAACCTAGGGAGACCAAGATTAAGCTGTTTGGACCTCCCTTTAACTGAAAATTGTACAACACTGGAATAATTTCTCAAAATTTGGAAAGCAGTTAGATGAACTCTGAGTAGCCTTCTTCGCTTGGAGACTGTTAAGAAAATATAGAGCATTGCAGCATGCAAAGTATGACATATTTGGTCTGTAAAAATGTCAATCATGAAATATGAGTAACCTGCTACAGTAGGAGGCTAACACATGGGAGGCCATCGAGATTCACGAGGCTAGTCTTGCAAAGGTTCAACCAGTTCAAGCTCTAACTTCTAATATCCCGACCTCATTGGGGACATGCAAAGAAAGATAGAGAAAGAGCAGACTGCTCTAATACCATTGATCTGAATTTAAACAGGAACACAAAAAATTACATATATAACCATACATATAGAGATGCATCAGAAATAATACTTCATTTCATTACTGTAAAATATTGAAATATGATTACAAATAGAAATGGAAATAAACTAGCTAGTGCGACGGTAGCTTATCTCTGAGAAGAGATGTGGTAGCTACATGCCTTTGAACTGTGTTACAATGAGTCTCGAAGGCCTATTTATTGTTGAGAAACAATGGAAAACCCTAAACATCAAAAAACCTAACCCTAGAAAATGAAATGGCAAACTGTGGACCCTGTTTGGGTAAATTGGTACATCAACTCCCTAGGGCCGTATCTTTGGCATACAATCTCCGTTTGACGTGCACAATATCTTGTTAGAAAGATATATCCGAGAACTACAACTTTGGGAAGAGCAACATAGGTCCATGGACCGATGTTGCTCCTATTTTTCCCAAAATACATCGTTTAGGGCCTCAAAACAGCTCCAGAAGTTTAGGACCCAAAAAACTGCTAAAAATAGTAAACTGTGCTACAATGAAGGAAACTGAATAGCTAAAAGAAACAATGATGGGGGTCCAAGTGGACTTGGCGGGTGGCCACCAATACCCACCTAGATCAAAACATGAAGAACAACTTGGCATTTCCATCTCATCATTAAGTCCATGTCATGATTATCAAGTTGTGACTTGTACCAATGTCATCACAATGTCATGTGTTTCCATGTGACTTGCCACATCATTTGTGGATGTAACTATCAAAAGGAAAGGGAAAAATGTAATGTGTGGAATTCTAAGAGTCATATATGGAATATGAAAATTCACAGTCATATATGGACAAAAGCGTATTTAGGAAAAGTCCAAAAGACATATACAAGTCCGAAGGTCACATTAGAAGTCGAAAAGTCATGAGGGAATCTCAAGAGTCATGGGCATATGAAATGCCATTCATATTTTTATAAATACACCCTCATAACTCAAGAAAAGGGGCATTTTGAGGCTTATCCTTTGGAGATCTAGCCTTGACTTCTCTAGATTAGCATAGGAGAGAAGATCATTCTTTGGAGAAGAAAGAAGTGACTTAATGTTCCACTATTAGAACTAGTGGCTCACATTGTAACTGTGCACTTGGATCTTTCACCTAATAATCAAAAGCTCGACGATCCAAAAAATTATAATGCATTTATTGTGAATGTAGTAAGACTATTATTTATATGTTTGTGGTATATGCTTTGTTCATATGTATTAAGAAAATTAAACTATTTCATTGGCTTTGGTACTTAGCTTTTTTAATGTGTGTTGTATTTGGTTTAACAATCATTGTGTCTATGTTAACTACTATGCTATATAAATAACAAATATTTTATCTCTTGTATGTCTCTCTTAGGTTAGTACTATTACTTCCTTCAAGAGAGTCACTCCTTTCTCTCCCCTCGTGAAAGTATCCTTTTACACATTGCATTTGGTTTTTCACAGTGTTAACTTTCTTATTGATTTCAAAGGCTATATGCATACTCCCTTATGTTATTTATTGCAGCTGAGGAAAAACTTTAAGATATGGTGGTTGGGTCAATACTCTGGATGGGGCTCCTACTTCATATGGTGTGAGGCCTAATTGGGACTTCACATTGGGGACACCCCCTTAGTTGATGCATTTCTAGCACCATCAACAATTGGCATTAGAAGTAGGGTTAGATGACAATTTTTGCTAGTTGAGTCTATTTTGAATCTCTTATCTTAAATGGATTATTTCCAAATCATTCTCCTGGGGTGTTTTTCCAATAAATCCAATGGTAGACTTTCAATACCCAATGGGTCTCTTTATAAATTTTCTCCATCAAAATTTGATGGTGATGGTAAAATATCCAGAGCAGAGCACAACTCTAATTTTGTCTACCTTTTGTAAATTTTATGAAAATTATTCTAAAGATTTTACTCTTATACTTTTCTTCCTCACCCTTCAAGGTCGAGTAAAGTGATGGTGTCATGCCTTTCCATATTCTTCCATCCATTCATTTGATCACTTCCATAAGGAGCTTCAACAAGTATTTGATAGGTATGATTACTGAGATGTTTTCAAGAGAATCAATCAACTAAGAATGAAGCCTAATGAATCTATTGAGGATTTTTCTAGTCGATTCCTTCGCCTATGTTATGAATTTCCTAAAGAAGATACAGATTGGGATTTAATTAAGAAAAAGTTTGAGAGTTTGATTCATATCTCTTTACCTGGTGAGTTTGAACCCCATGATGATTCTTCTCTTCCAACTTTTTAAATACATGAGAAACCACTAATTATAGAGGAGGAACCTAATATTCCTTTCCTCCCTTATCCTCCTCCCTTTTTTGTGCCTTGTGTTGAATTTATTCAAATAAAAAAATATGAAAATCAAATAGTTGATCCATCTCTTCAATCTTCATAGACTTTCCATGATTCATATTCGATGAAAGAAACCTTGGAATGGTTCATGTAGCCTAGGGTGAATACTAACTCTCCCATTCCTTAAGAGGATATTGGTACTCTTAACCTTAATCTTGGATCTGATTCCATTGAAAGTAATGATTCTTCAAGGGACACCTTTCATCCTCTATCATCCATATGTTGTGAATCTTTGTGCCTTGATTCATTTGATCAATCTTTCCCACCAGCTAGTTCATTAGACTCTCTTAAGTTTCAAGTTTTTCGTTCAAATTGTGATCAAGTACAATGCAGTCATATTACACAAGTAGAGGAGTAGAAAGGTGAGGATACTTTTGATCTATCTTCCCTCTTTCAAAACCCTCTATGTCAACATGTTGTTCCTTCACTATTGAATGATTTTCAATCTACTAATCTTAGTAGCTAATCGATTGAAGTTAATTTTCTTAATCAATCTATAGTCTTAGAAAACCATCATTCTGATGATGATGAATATGTTGATGCGTATCCAACTGATCTCTCAGTTTCTCGAGAAGATTTTGATTTGAAAAAAATACATTTAGAATTTGATTTGGTCAAAGAAGATGTTCTTATGGAAACTTCCTCTTCATCTCACTATCCCTTAGTGCCCTACTCGTAATACATTAACTTTTGAAAAAGATACTCGATTCTATTCAAGTTCTTCATCTAATGAGTTGGGTTCCATGATGAAAAAAGAAACTATCAATTCACTGAGTATTCATTCCATTCCTTATCATTTCCTGTCTTGCATGAAGAAAATTCTTCTGTTCGGGTTACTCATGATATTGATCCAATAAATCCATCCTTAGATGTTCAATTAGAAGAATCTTTTGACATAAGTAATATAGTTGTTGAAGTTGAAAAGTTCGATCAAATTATTGATCTAGATGGATTCCACCTAGATAAAAGTTATCTTATGAAAATTACCACTAGTAGCTATCCTCACACCATGCATGATCTGATTCAATCTTCAAAATGTGATTTTACAATACTTGAAATTTTCACCACTTTTAACGAAGTCGAGGCATGGAATTGTGAAGCTGATCATTTCAAATAATATCTTTGGCTGGAGGAATCATGTCTATCTGATACATTTGAGAGTAGTTAGCTCTTGTTTTTTCTTGTGAATGTTATACCCCTAATATTTCATCATACCTGAAATCCTCTTAAGTGCTAGTGAATGGATGAGTTATTTCATGAATCAAATTGATCTTCACTCATTGTATCCTCACTAGTTTCATGTGTTTTCTATGCTGGCATTCACTTTTACTTATTTCAATGATCATGATGTTCGTGTAGTTTGTAACGATGTACAAGGAAATGGTTTTTCATATTTATTTTGTGAGGGAGATGATTATATTGCTCAAAGCATTTGTAAATTTTTTCAAATATATATGTATTTGTTATTTACTAACAAAGAATCTCATGCCATAATTGGTCCATCTTATCAAAATGCTTATTTTTGTAACTATCATTTAACTTATCATTTCCCATCAACATATC
Organism: Pinus taeda; assembly: GCA_000404065.3. Taxonomy (NCBI): domain Eukaryota; kingdom Viridiplantae; phylum Streptophyta; class Pinopsida; order Pinales; family Pinaceae; genus Pinus; species Pinus taeda. The sequence continues at coordinate 3,857 of APFE031381873.1, read as the reverse complement.
TGATGACAACTATTAGAGGCCAATTTGTCATATATGATTAACAGACCTTCAATTGGATCAATCAGCATCCTTTGACCCCTTTCCATCATCCTTGCACAAATCCCTAATGATGACTCATTCTAATCCCTGAGTTTTGCCTGAAAGCACTTTTTTCAGTCTTTTTAACGACTAGAAAACCATGGTCTCTTATTGGTTAACATTGACTACTAGGTTTCCCTACTCTGCGCCTGCATTTATCACCAGCAGGTTGCTCAATGTTGGGGGTGCGCTGATTCTAGAAATTTAGGAAAACAAAAAAGAATCATGAAGCTTCCTCTTCTAGAAGCTTCGAGGATCTATTGTAACCATTTACCTTAGATAAAAGTTTCGAATCCTATCATGTCCTACCTTGAATTTTTCATCCCTTATCCCTTGAGCTCATACTCCCATCTAGAGTGGATCTCTAGCCTATATTGATAAAAAGATAAAAATTCATGAATTACCTCCTTCACCTATATATTTACTTCCATCCATGGGTAAGGGGTTTCCTTTTGGAGAGTGATTCTACCCTCTAGAACTAAGCATGGCATAGTCATAAGCCTCATTCCTCCTCTCTCGACCTCTAGAGCTATGCATTGTGTAATCCCTAAGCCTTTTCCTCAGTCTAGTACTCAATTCTAGTCCATTTAGTGATTTTCTTCAAGTGTGTTATAACCGGAGTTTTTCGGGTCGAAGTCGTCTTTTCATGAGTAATCTCCACTTGAAGGTATTATATCTTAACATGAAAAGATCATGATTGAATAAAAGGAGAAGGATACTATGCTAGAAGACACTCACAAAGAAGTAAATAATCCATATCATCCAACCACTTGGAGGGTGAAGATGAAGAACAAATCAGACCTCTCATGAATATTGAAGACAAATCAGTAAGAAGAACAACTTGACATTGCCATCTCATTTGATCTAGTGCCCAATGAAGCAACAGAGTTACATGCAGATGCAAAAGTTCAATCTGCACTTACCAAGCCAATCATTAGAACCTGGGAAGAGCTTGTTAGCAACAAGCACATAATAGGTCTTCGATATGGAAAGGAGGTTTCTTTTCATATTCCATAGTACTACTACATTCAACACTCGTCAACTCTCCAATCAATGTCATCATCCTAAACTACCATTCCATGTGACTTGGCATTCGTCCATTGCACATATAACCAAAATCGTCCATTCACGCAGTGCATATCTTCCTGGTTGCCTTCAACTCTACATGGAGCATTCCATGGTCGTTACACTCATTGCTTTGCGTTGGTTGTTTAAGATTTCAGGAGTTATTGCATAACAAAAGATGTTGTATGTCATGCGGGTGTATGATAATGATGGAGGACATTCCCAATTTCATTTTGATGGCACACCCTCCATTTTAATTCATATTCAACCACCAAAGATCAAACGGAATGGCATCCCTTAATTCGAGGAGATATGTTTAAAAAAAAACACAGAGAAATAGAGGAGATTTATGATAGGCTTCCTTTTAGGTTCTTTTGCATCAAAAAACTAGTTGAATTTGATTATTGTATTCTTTAAATCTCCTTACATAGGAGAAAGCCTCACATTGGATAGACCGAGTCCTTGTTTCAGTCCAACCATAAAGGGTTATCTCACCCAAAAAATATCATAAAGATGACTCATTTTTCTTTGAAGTGTTTTAATCTTGATAATTACCATTCATAAACAATGTTAGGTCCCTATAATACTAGTAATTCCCCATTACTATTGTCATTGTATCCCTTATTGTTATTATTGTGCCCCTATTGTCCCCATATTGTTATTATTGTGCCCCATAGAATCCCTCTATTTTTATTTCTGTGCCTTTATATTATTATTGTTAGATCGGCTTGGTTATATTGTGATCCCTTAGACTCCTATATGTAGAAAGGAAGTTTTATCATTTGAATCATCCAAGAATTGTTAATTTGTGTAATGTAAAAGAGGTTGTTCCCTCAAAGAGGCTAAATTCTAAGGCATTGATCTATCTTTTCTATCTTTTTGTGAGTTGGTTTCATAATATTTGGTATAAGAGCTTTGGATTCTAAGGTTTCGCTGCTCCAAACATGTCATCGTGGAATTTTCGCTATAATATTTTTTCCGCGACGTTTCAGAAGCTAAAAAAACCCATTTAAGAATAAATCTTGTTGAACCTAAGGTCCGAATTTTAGATTTTGTCTCGCTATATTTTTGGAGATAGGATTTGAGGAAGTTAGGGGTTTTGCAAGCTCCACAATTTCATCTAAAACAGATCATAATGGAATTTTCACTATAACGCTTTCGCTACGAATTTTAAGAAGTTAAAAAAAAACCATTTGAGAAGAAATCGTTCTAAACCTTGGATCCAAATTTAATATCTTGTATCACTATATGTTCGGAGGTGTAATCTGGGGAAGTTACGGTTTTTGCAAACTCCTGAATTACATTCCAAACAGGTCACCTTGGTAAAATCGTCATAACTTTCGCTCCAAGCATCAGATTGAATTTTTGTCAGAAGTTACAGAAAGAGGGCAGACTGTAGTTTTTTTGGGTATCATTTTTAGAACCTAAGGTTGAAACAGTGACCTTCGAAACATCGTACAAGTTCTATCTACCGAACCAGTCTATACTCAGGTCATCGTTGGAGATTTGACATAACATTTCATTGGAGAATCCAGTCTTGATCAAACTTGCGGGGTTAGAAATATTACTCAGAGGGTTACCGCAGGAAGAAATTTCAGACCTAGGAGATCCAAAATTACAGATATACATCAAATTCAATATCGAGCTCCTACGAAGTGAAAACAATGTAGGTTTTAACCCCGTACAGAAATTACCTGCATACGAATTCTAAATCACAGGAAAAATAAAAATGCGAGAGCATAACACATGAAACACATATACACAGAGATTTCCCAATAGATCTCAAAACCGACACTACCAGCTTGATTTTTCATTATATTCCTTTCAATTTTACGATACATATTTATACATGCCGAAGCATCCAATACCATGGAGCGAAAACCATCGCGTCCAAAACCATGGAGCGAAAACCATAGGTAGGTTCGCCCAACCTAATATAGGGTCCAAAAAAAAAAATTTCTCAGGGCGCTGCCCCGCACCCCGTAGAGGGGGGCTACCCACCCCGCTCTAACCCCCCAGTTCACTACGTAGGTTAGTCATGGAAAGAATATAAAACAACCCAACAATCTCCCACTTGTTGTTTTCTTTCCACAGGGGGCCACATGAGAGCTTAGTTATTTTTCCAGCCCTGAAACGCCCATTGTTTCTCTACACCAAGAGAACTTCTCAGAGCTCACAGATTTTGTCAATGCATCTGCAGTATTCTTCAAAGTGTCCACCTTTACCAGCAACACCTTTTTGTCTTCTATCATATCCCTCACAAAGTGATATTGAACATCAATGTGCTTTGTCTTTGAATGATAAGCAGGGTCTTTTGCCAAGAAAATTGCACTTTGGCTATCACAGTCTATCCTTATAGCTCCCTGTACTAACCCCATACTTGAACACAATCTTACTAACAACCAAACTGCTTCCTTGCTTGCATGAGTGACTGCCATGTATTCTACCTCTGTAGTTGATAGTGCCACTACAGATTGTTTCTTACTCATCAACTGACTGCACCTCCAAATAGGTTAAACACATACCCACTTGTAGATCTTCTCTGATCCAGATCTCTAGCCCAGTCTGCATCAACAAAGCCATGGATATCCAACACTCTGTCCAATCCTGGTGTTCCTTGGTAGCACAAACCATAATCACTAGTGCCACGCAAATACCTGAAAACCCGCTTCACTGCTGTCTAGTGCTCCTTCCCTGGTTTTGACATAAACCTG
>APFE031381872.1:135801-161286 GCA_000404065.3 Pinus taeda | reverse complement strand
TAGTTTGGCCAACCTTTCTTTGGCCTCCTTTACTTCTGTCACTTGAATTTCAAGTTCCTTGACAGCTTTCATAAGGTCCTCCATACTCATACTGGATTCTGGTGCTGCTGTTGTTGCTGCTATAGCATCTGTAGTTGATGTAGCCGTTGTAGGTGCTGGAATGGCAGGAGGGACTGCTGTTGTTTTTGTAGGAGGAGTAGGGCCAAGAGTTGTAGATGTTTGAGGTGGTTGGGAGGTTGACTCCCCCAGTTTATCTTGCAAGGCTTTCTCCAATTCTGCCTTCATCTGTAATATTCCTTGATTCATCTTTAGAAGCAAATCCATGGTGTCATAAACCTCTTTTTCCTGTATAAGTTCTACAGTTTGAGGGTGAATGGTTACAGGCAGCTTTGCCTGCTTTCTGAGTGTAGCGATATCATCTTCCTTCTTCTTCATAAGGGCCTTGATACCCTTTGGATCTTTAGGATTGTGTCCTCGATCAACAATAATGTCCTCCAACATTTTTATTCGGTTATCCTTGGCAGTGGAAGACATCCTTTCCAAATCTAATTGAGTATTTGTATTTTTCAATGATTCCTTTAATTGATGGGCCAGCATGGCCTTGTTTGCAAGCGTGGCATAGACCATTTCCCCTGTTTGCTTATGCAGTTCAATTTGATCCATGGGATGTATGTCCTTGGAGAGGACTTCCATGTTTGTCTTTATGTAGTCTGCAGATGATTTGGGGTGTGGAACTTTAGGCTTGAAATGAGAAAAAATCATCTTGTCCTCCTTGATATCATAAATTGCCATCAATATTTGTTGCTTGGAGGGTGTTGTTTTCAAAAATTGATCATAAAGTTGTATTCTTAATAGTTCATTTTGTGCCTTGATTTCCATGAAAGTTCCTTTGATACCAGCTGGCTGCTTGCCCTGCTGCCTGGAAGAAGACACCTCTGTACTATGTTGCATACCTTGTTCCTGCTGAAATGAGCTGGTAGCAGTCTATTGGCTGGACTCTCTCTCTCTGTTCTGGCTCTCTACCATTTCTTCACCGATTTCTTCTTCAACCTGAGGGTCAATTATTTGCCTCTTGGCTTCTGGTTGCTATGCTGACCCACTTGTAGGTGGGGCTCCTCTCTATCCTGTTTCTTACCTCTCTCCTCATTAAGAGGAGTTTACAAGACTGGAATTTGTGATGTTTCAGTTCGCTGTAGAGGGGCTTGCCCTTGACTCTGATCTTTGGAAGTGGTGGGCTGTTCTGTCTCTGCTTCCTGCTGTGTATCCATCACTTCTTTTCCCTTTGTTGTAGCTGTTGTTGTTGTACATATTTGTTGGGCAGTCTATACAGCTGCATCAGTGGATGTGTCTTCCCCAACTTGGAGTGGCAGCTTGAATGTCACCTGGTGAAAAGAATCCAAGTCAAGAGTTTTTCTAAATCTTTGACATTTTGCTCCATTATCTCTTCTTGAGTAAATTCTTCAATTAATGTGCCTGGCACCCACTCATCTTTGTTGGCATATTGCTCAATTTGTGCAATTAGACAGTGCTTATAGGCTAATAGCCTATATTTGACTCTTTTAGCACTGATAAAGCCATCAGGGTCATAAGGGACCCACCAGAAACTCCTTTTTAGTTTAAATTGTTGCCCCAGTATTTGATCAGCATCTTGCCAACCATCTTTCTTGTTCATGATAAAGGGGCCTAGATGGTCTTTGAATTTCAGGTTAGCTTTCTTCTTGGCACTATGGAACCATGAGTAAGATCTGAATTAATGAGTTGCCTATAGTATTCCAAGGCAAACAATCTCATGGGTACATATCTTGGGAGCCTGTAGGGATAGAGCTCACAACCATAGATCCTAATGACAGTGTGATTTTGGTATAGATACCAATCACCTATTTTATAATTCTTAGACAACTACAATATTTTCTGCATGTCATATGACAACCTAGGAGGAGGATTTCTTTTCAGGAGACATGAGACTGGATAAACAAATTGGTCAATGAACTCACAATAAGAGTATGGAGAGTTTTGAACTTGATGAAAAACTGAAGACCAAAAGATAACAGACCTCCTTTCACCCTGTGAATCCAGCTTTTTGATGGGGCATTGGAAGCAATCTGACTGATAGTACATGAACAAATGATAGATATATGATGAATATTTGAATACTGCCTCCCTGTCCAGCTTTAGCAGTTGGTCATGTATTTTATTGGCAACGAACTTGGCATAGTTGTATTTAACAGTAGGGGGTTTTCCAAGGGTATATGCAGACAAAAGAACCAACACTGTTTCATCAATATGCTCACTTGTTGTGAAACCCAGCACAGAGGATATCATGTCTACATGCAGCTTGCCTACCTCATTGAAATTGACATATAGGAAAGGAGGTGGCCCTGTAGGTTGGCGGTCTTCTCTCATGAAGGTCTTGGCAATTCTAGCAATCTCAGTGCTGGAGAGTTTGGGGACTTCATCCAGCAGGTATTTGATGGAAAAAGGGATGAACAGTTGGGTCTGTTTGAAATTGAGCATCTGATTAATGGAATCAGGAGTTATATGAAAGAGTATGCTCCCAAATGGAGACTTGACAGCTTTGAGGCTTGGGTCATAATTTTCAGCACAGAGGTGAATTATCTCAGGGAAAATATTTACAGAAGGCAAGAAATAGATGGGCAAATTTCACTCCCAAATGCCATACATGTCACTGTTGTTTAAGTAACTATTTCTCAGCTGGCAGAAGGTCTACAAGTGGTTTCTGTCTCCAACCAAATCCTGAATGAGGTAATCACTATCAACTAAAGGCAGTGCTTCAAGCTCCTTGTTAGGTGCACTGATAGGAGCAACATTTAGAGCAGATGCAGCAGCCATATTGAAATCTTTTCTGTGCTAATACTTGGAACTAGGATTCAGTACAATTATTGTAGACTGCAAAGTGAATTTGTATTTGGCAGTGGCTTTAGCTGTTTGCAATGTGTGTCAAAGGAGAAATTACAGAGTTTCAATAGACTTTATCTCTGGTTGATAAACTTGTGGGGCAACTGTAGGGCAAATAAAACTGTCTTTGAGCTGAGCAGGTGGACTTTTGCAGAGAGAAGTCTGGTGAGAGTGGATAGTGAACAACTGTGAGGACCTGTGTTGGCAGCACGGGCTCTTAAAGCCAATTTTTCAAGTGAATTTCACAGACTGACGCGGGTTTACTGAGCTTTATGGGTATAGGAGGTTGACCAGAAAGTTTAGACAACAGTTAGGTGCATAATTGGCTCAGTGTGGGTGCTAGCAGAAGTTTATGCAGGTAAAAATGGACCAAATGGTGAAAACAGGGGTAAAAAGGTTGACTGTGGGAAAATACCTGGTTTTCACGATGTCGAGGGTGTTGAGCTGGAACAATGGTGAGTAATTGCGTTGAATTTACAGGCGGCAGCAGCTTGGACAGTTAAATTCTAGGTTGGGCAGCAAATCGACGTGAATGGCATGCACAGCGTTCCCAAAATAAGTAGTGAAAATGACATAAAACGGTCCTTTTGCGTTGTTTTATGCAAATTCAGGACTTTTTGGCACTTTTGGCGCTTTTTGGCGATGACGTCAGCATGACGTCATCAATGGGTCCCAGGTACGGCAGGATGATGTGGACCTCTGACGTGGATGGTGAGGTGGCAAAGGACACAACGGCATGGTGTGGACGTGGGCGGATTAGGTTGCAATGGCACGGCGGCAGGGCGCGAGCACGGTAGTGACGTCACAGATGACGCGGTGCTGACGTCAGGGGCGGAGGGTGGTATTCGGTTTTCTCACCGCACCACCTTTCGGCATAAGCGGTATCGGGGGAGGGACCTCTAAACACCCCGGGAAGGCGACGCGTGGCAGGGGTACGGTGGTGAAACTGCCAATCCCCCAGACGCTAAATCCGCCGTCTTGTGGGTGAAAATGACCTCCCACCCTTGGATCCAGGGGGCCGATGATCGGACGGCTGGCGGGGGTTACGGGGTGGCGGAATATTAACTATGGGGCCCAACAATAATAAAATATTTAAAACAATGGCGGGGTGGGTTTAAACTTTAATCAACGGGGTTATATGAATGCGCGCTCATTCTACATTTATTTAATTTAAATGTAAAAATGAATACATTAGCGTGGGAGGGAAAATGGGGTTTGTGAGCGAGAAACGCTATGGACTTTAATTTCAACCAAAATTTAATTAATTCCATAATGTTTGAAAGGGGGGAGGGTTAATATTAGTCCCAGATGGACTAAATATTTCCCAGACTGACTTATATAGCTATATTGCTATGGGGTGGGGTATTAAATAATTTTTTGGGATTTTATATAGTTTTTTGTAGAACTAGGGAAGGGGAGCAATGTTAAGGAGCTAAATAATAAAATTAGCTGTTAATATGACTTTGTGAGGTGAAAATGCAGGGTAAAATGCTAAGCTTATGAAATAAAACTTAGACACATAAGAGAAATGGAATTCAAAATAGTGATTTTTACACAAGAAATGTGGCTTCTTTTCCTTTAGTCAACTGAGAGATTGACTTGGGATTGGTACTGGAATGAAGTGAAATAAGACTGTTGGGCAGATCCCAAGGTCTTTGGTGAGTGTTAGTAAATGTTCTTTGGGGGAAAAGGGAAATTAGTCATGCTTCCATTGTTATGTCATCAAACCTCTGCCATGGTGCCAATACCCTGAATGAGATGAGTTCTTCTTTGATAAGCCAAATGGTAATAGCATTTTTACTTCTGCAACCTCACACTACCTACCGAGCTTAATAATCCTAACATTTTTTTATTCACTTTAACTGGGTGCACTTAGATTAGCAGACCTTGATTATCCTCTTTTCTTTTGACTGCCCTCCTATCTAAATCTACCCTTATCTCTTCCAAGGACCCAGATTAAGCAGTTGGGCTCCTTCATTTCTCTACCTAGCTAGTCACCTGCCAAGCTTGTGCTGATTGGACAGGAATGATTCTCTATTATGCAACAAACAATTTAAACATGGCATGGTCCATATTGAATTGTTGGTCCATCCATCAAGTATGATTAGCAGCAGTATTTGCAAATTGTGATGCTGCCAATAAGATAGTAGTGGCATTTTGATTGGCCACTTTCCTGGTCTTTGATTTGGGGTTCATTTTCACTATTCTTCTTGACCAATTGATTTTCTTGCCTTTTGATTATTCTTTTAAGGCATACCCTTTTTTCATCTTTTAATTTTCCTAGTCTGTATACAAAATATGGAACCTTTGCAAGATGCAATGATGAACATATTTAGCCTTTCCACTGTCAATCATGAAAAATGAAACCTATTGGTATAGGAACCTAACAGTGGCTCCACTTGGGGATGGATTTTCCTGGTAAGAAAGCCAAGAACAGTAGGTCAGATGGCCTTATCTTTCAATTCTTGCTACATTGAACCTTCCTTATCATGGATACCTTTGACCTGAATCTTATCAACTTGTGTGCAGTATCTTTAGACCTGTTTTGTGCAATAATTACCTCTTTGTGTCTTGCTGATTTGTCCAACTGCTTATCATTAGTGTTCTATTAGCAAGACTTCCCTCATATTTGTTGGTGGAACATTCAACATATATGTCACACTTGATACAGTTCGATGATCTTTCTTCAAAAATTGTTGTACTTGGGTTTCTATCTAACTATTGTAAATGAAAAATGTTGAAAATACACATATTTATGTACAACACGTAATTGTGTTGTGTTCATGGATCATAATAGTGCTTGAGCATTCCCCCATTCACTGGGCCTTCCTCATTATTTGAACCATCCGGACTCTTCAGAAAAAAGGTGTTATTCCCCTGTACAACTTGGATCACAAATGGTCCTTTCCAAAGAAAATCAAATTTGCCATGTTTCCCTTTGTCTTCCCTCCTAGAATCCCATTTTATTACTTTGTTTCCTATGAAGAAGTCCTCAGATTTTGTTATTTTGTCAAACATCTTTTTCAGCTTCTCTTGTAGAACGTGGGTTCTGTGATATACTTCTTCCCTTGTTTGCTGCAAGTGAATTGTTTGATTGATCCTCCTTTGGATGTCATTAGGTTCTGCTTGTATCTCCTACAGCAATATGATCACAGGGATCACGAGGGATGAAGGGAAAATAGCTTCCAGACCATATACCAATTCATATGGACTTGTACCAATAGATCTTTTAGTGGTCAATCTATCTGCCCATAGTGCATTCACCAGCTTCTTATGCCAATTATTTTTGTTCTCCTCCAAGATCTTTTTGATGATGTTAATGAGGCTTCTGTTGGAGGACTCAGCTAGGCCATTGCCTTGAGGATAATAGGCTGTGGAATGACCTAGGGTAATATGATATTTGTGACAAAAACTGATCATTCTTTTGGATTTAAAGGCAGCTGCATTGTCTGTTATAATCTTTTCTCGGCAGCCAAACCTAGACAAGATATTGGTCTCTAGGAATTGTATGATGATTGAGTCATTGGCTTGTCTACGGGGTATGACCTCTATCCATTTGGTGATGTAATCTGTAGCTGTCAAAATCCATCTATGCTGGCCAGAGGATGAAGGGTGAATTTCCCCAATTAAGTCTAAACCCCATTGTTGAAATGGTTTTTCAATTGAAATAGGTTTGAGGGGTAAAGGCAACAACTTTTTCTTTCCTTCAAAGATCTAACATTTATGACATGACATCACAAACTTTTTTGCATCATCAAACAGGGAGGGCCAATAAAATCCAGCCCTTAGGATTTTATCAGTTGTTGATTTCCAATATAGGTGCCCTCCACAATCCCCTGCATGAAATTCTCTAACGAATTTATCAGTTTCATCCAAGGTTAAACAATTAAGCAAAATACCTTCATGGTTTTTCCAAAATAATACATTATCTATGATACAAAACTTTGAAGCTTTCATTTTCAAAAATCTCTTTTTGGTTATGGATAACCCTGGAGGAGCTTGGAGGTTTAACAATACAAAACATATGTCAGTATACCAAGGTGATTGTAAGATGGCCTGATTGATCTGTGGAGTCACCATCTCCTATTCATTATCCAGTTCATTGATGTCAAGGGCTTGGAAATTGGTTTCAGTCATTAGTTTAGCTAGCCCTTGTCCTTTTATAAGTTTTGTTGACTTATTCTCTATGTCATATTCCAAAATGTTGGCTATCCATTTGCCCCTTTTACCTTCAATTCCCTCTTGAGTTAAAATGTCTTTGACCACTGCATTGGGAACATGTGCAATTATGTGAGAGTACAAGATATAGATTATGAAATCCTCTATGGCCTTTACAAGGGCATATGCTTGCTTTTACATGATCTGGTATTTAAGTGGGGCATCTCTAAGGGCTCTGCTGAAAAAAGCAATGGGTTTCTCACATCCTGAGTCATCTTTTTGTAATAAGACAGCAGCAATTGTATGTTCAGATGCAAAGGAAAAAATTATAAAGTCTCTATCAAATCTAGGACTTGTGAGAACAGGTGTTCTTGTTAAAGCTACCTTGATTTCCTCAAAGGCCTGCCTGGCTTCTACTGTCCATTTGACTTTGGCATCTTTCTTGAGCATGTTACTCAACAATCTTATTAGTTCGGCTAAGTTAGGAATAAATCTTCTTAGGAAATTGATCTTTCCTAGAAAAGCTTGTAATTCTTTGATGTTTCTTGGATTAGGGACTTGAAGGATAGCTGGAATCCTATCAGGGTCAATTCTTATACCATCTTTTGAAATTATATGACCTAGGAGTTTGCCTTCTTCTAGGCCAAATAGTGATTTCTTTGGGTTCAAAGATATGCCATATTTTCTACAAATTAAGAACACATGTCTGAGATGTTCTAAATGTTCTTGGTCTGATTTTGAGAAAGCTATGAGATCATCAAGATATATGACTAAAAAGTCATGAATTTCTTTACAGAAGGCTATGTCCATTGCCCTCTGAAATGTTGCTCCTGCATTCTTGAGGCCAAAAGGAATTTTGACATATTTAAAGGTTCCCCAAGGTGTAGTAAAAGCTGTTTTATCTTGATCATCTGGGTGAACTATAATTTGATTGAATCCTGAGAAACCATCCAATAGTGAGATCCTTGAAGCTCCCACTACCCTCTGTAAGATGTGATCCATTTTTGGTAAGGGGTAGTGGTCTTGAAGAGAGACTTTGTTCAAATTTCTCAGGTCAACACAAAGTCTTATCTCCCCAGTTTTCTTTCTTGTGGGTACAAGGTTTGGTAATCCATTCAAAAAATCTTATAGGTGCAATAATTCCAGCTTCGTACATTCGTTTCACTTCCTTTTCAATTAGAGGAAGAAGGAATGTATTCACTCTCCTCAGCTTTTGTTTAAAAGGTTTATGGTTTTCTTTCAAGGGTATAGTATGTTGGATGACTGAAGTATCATAGGATTTGAGGTCTTCATAACTCCAGGCAAACACATCTTGAAACTCTTTAAACAGTTCAATGTATTATGATTTCTTGTCAGGAGGTAAGGTTCTGGAAAGCTTTATCATTTTGGGATTTTCAGTGGTCCCAATATTACAATCCTCAATTTCTGCATTCATGGGTTGCATCTTTGGCTTCTTAGTGATGTCATTTGAGTCAAAAATGTTTTCTAAAGGAGTTAAGCCTGTGGGCAGGAAATTATCCTTTAGTTCAATTACTTCAGATTCTTCTTCAATGATTTCATCAAAGTCTGCTTGTTTTAGCTTCTACAAATTGGCACAGTCAAAGGTTGTTGGATGTAACATCACATTTGTTGTTTCAGCTGATATATTAGTTTTCAATTTATCAGTTTGTTGTTTATCATCCCTAGTGCTTGTGTCTATGTTTATGCTTGAGAATTCTTCTTCCATGGTTAGAAAATTATTTATCTGTCTATCATTCTCAAATACTTGCCAATTTTCTACATTATTTGGGACAGCAGGCCTGTGTTTAATCTCAGCAGTGAACTGGTGGTTAGGCCCAAAAGGAAGTTTACAGGTGCTTGCAAAAGTTGCCAAACTATGTGCATGTAAATTATGGCTTCTAGGTATTTTGGTAAGCTGAAATTCCAAGAAGCTACTGAGTAACTCAGTTGTTGCTGCTCTGTAAGACCTCACCCTGAGATAGTTTGTAACAAAATTTCCCTTCATTTGTTGTATAATTAAATCTGGATCACCTAAAATGGAAACTTTGGTTATCCCAAGACTCCTAATCAGTTTGAGACCTAGCAAAAGGGCTTCATATTCGGCCATGTTGTTTGTACATCTGACATTAAGCCTATATGCATGACCTTGAGCATGGTCATTTTGTGTATTGTGTATCCAAACCCCTGCCCCTGCTCCTAGTTTGTTCACTGACCCATCAAATTCTAAATACCACAAGATTTCCTGATCAATGCTTCTTTCAATAGGTTCACAAGTTTGTTTAGTGGGCAGGTCTGGCTTTTGTAATTCATGTGATATATTAGTTGGTTTTGTTGTCTTAATCATATCAATGATCTTTTGATCTTGGGCACTGGACTGCTCGTTTATGTTTCTTGTTTCTGTTGTTTTTAGGAGCTTGACCTCAGTTTTAGGGCACATATCAGCATTGTATAATATAAATGAGTCCATGTCCGAATGAATGGAGTAGATTGGGAAGTTTTGGGGCTTATCTTGACTGCTGACCACATATTTCATCAATGTTTCTCGGTACAATCTCTTTGGCTGGCCAAAGACTGAAATTGTGGCATATGACATGTCTTGCTGCAAAGATCCTTGGAGTTTGGCACCCCATGATCTGGATAAAAGCATACCATACTTGGGTGGAATGTCAGCTACTACCACATCCATCAAAATTGTTTTAGTTGGGTATTGGACTAAGGATACACAAAGGTCCTTGATAAGGCCTAGACATCTTACCTGGATAGAATCAAATGAAAACAAGTCTTTATAAGGCCTTGTGATGTCTAGATCAAGTTTTTCCATTACTCACTTGGGCATTAGATTATGGGAGGCACCTGAGTCAAACATGGCATTGTGTAGTACTTTGTCATGAATGTTTAGGCTTACATAAAATGGAGGGATACCTCCATCCACTGATTTGCCATTGACTTCCGAGCCAAAAGTCAGTTCTGGCTAATCATCTAGAATATTAACTGCATCCCTATTCTCTGGTACTTGCAATGACCTATTGATTTTTTGTCTGAAGACCTCATGTTTGGCCAGTTCAGAAAGAGGAATGGCTATTTTAAGCTTGCCAATTTCCGTTTCTAAATTGAAAAGCTTTTCCATCTGAACCTTTATATTTTGAGTAGCAAATTTTTCTTTTTCTGTTGAGTTTTGGGTGACCTTCTCTTGACCAAGTATACTATTATGAGGTATGTCTGAGTTGTGCTCCTTTTCTGGAGGTTTGTGTAAGAGTTCTGTTGAAAGAAAGGGTGTAGATGAGGGATTCACTGAAGGCTGTACATTAGATACATCTTCCACTATGACTTCCCTTTGGAGTTTTTTATCTGAGGAGTCTGTTAAAACGGTTTTATCATTGGGTTTCTTGGGCAGTTTGGCATGTGTTGGTTTGATAAGCTCAGGCACATCTATAGTTCTGCTTCTTAATTTATATTGTTTGTGTACCTCATAGACTGTTGTATCATACCCTTCTCTGAAATCAAATGACTCACCAGATTTTGTTTGAAATTGTTTGCATTCTTGGGCTTGTTGATCATCTTGTGTTAAGAATACTTGTTGCTCACTGTCCAAACCCATCAGATTGATGTGGCGATCTTCTATTTGTTCATTAGAGGTTGAGGCCTTTGCATTGTTCTCTTGAAATGGAGATCTGATATTTTGATCAGGAGCAATCCTCCCAGCATTTGGGTTTTGATTTTTTCTAAAATTAGGATTCCTACTAGTGTTGCTTGTTTGTCCTTCCCAAGAGGATTTTCTCTCAATGGTCTCAACTCTATCTCCTAACCTGTCCATACCTTTGATGATTGCATCCAGCTTTTGCTCAAAAGAGGAAGGTTCCTCTTTAAATGTTGTTCTTCTCTCATTTTTAGCTCTGTTTCTCTTAGCAATCAGGTTTCCCTCCACGCTGACAGCTACATTCTGCATGTCTGCTAGACTAGGGGGTGCTCTTTCTCTTAACTGATATGCCATATCTGAATCAAAACCATCGGGGAATTTGATCAGGGCCAAATCAGGTGGGGGGCTTAGGTTCTGAGGAATGGCGTTGTATACATTGTAGAATCTAGCACAATAGTCTTGAACTGTTTCTTGTGGACCCCGTTTTTAGATTATCATACTCAGTTAGGATGTGTAAAGGGTCTTTCTTCTTTTCCCATCTATTTAAGAAGCTCAGGTATAAGGCATCAGGATTGAGTATAGAATGTGTAGCTAATGACCTAAACCAGGTCCTTACATCCCCAGTTAAACTTTGGACAAAGTTTTTCATCCTTACATCCTCGTCATCAATTTCATAGTTCTCAAAATAGTCCTGCATTTTATTGGTGTGTCATTGGGCTGTATATGAACCAGTACCATCAAAGTAAGTGATCTTGCTTTGATAATGTTGGGGCATATACCCTGGATTGGCAGGCAAGTGTAAAGGGGCATATCTGTTAACCATATTTTCATAGATAAATGGGACAACAAGAAGGAGTGGAACAGCTGGAACAACAGGGATAATAGGAGTAAGATGTAAAGTGTATGGAGGAGTGGGGAAGTTGCTTTGGGAAGTGGATGAAGAACTAGGAGAAGCAGGAGTAATGTGAGGATGAACTGACACTTTAGCAGGGGTAGGAATATAGCTTTGTTGAACAGTTTCAGGGCTTGAGTCAGAAAGCTCCTCTTGTTGCTCTTGCTTTTTAAAGATCTTAGGGATTAAATTGGGATTTTCGAAAACAGCTGGAGGATCTGGGTCAGGGTTTGACCTAGTGTAACGAGTTTTCTTCTTTGGAGCCAGCTTCTGAGTTTGTTTTCTTAGTGTTTTATGAGAGGTACTTCCCGGGAGATTCGTTTGAAAAACAAGAAGCTTGATTCTTTCTAAGTTGTAGATTGAAACTAAGGGAGTCCCCAGTGGAGTCGCCAATGATGTTATCACTCAGGTTGTTCCCTGCTTCCTATAGGGAATACGGCTGAGGTAACCATTAACCAGTCTTTTAGCTATAGGTCCTAGCCTACCTGCAACCAGAGAGGGCTCTCTCTTTATAATTTAGCATTGTTGGGGGTGATTTAAGGCTAGTTATGGTGCATTGATTTTGTTTTAAATTTGGTTGGGTGGTGAACTCAAACAGAGCTGGTGTATAGATTACAGAACAGTCTGAACCATTGGGCAATGGAGTTCATGATGGTGTACTGCTGAAGTATTTCTTTGAGGAAATGGTATTGCTGCAAAGCCAGATAGGCATTTGTGGGACAATTCTTGAAATTTGGGGAGTGAAAGTATGAGATTAGTGAGTGAAAGGCAGTCAAGAATCTTTCACTATGCTAATTGGGGGAGAAAGTGGGAGTATTGTTTAAGAGCAGTTAAGAATTCCTAAACAGTATTCACAGTGAGAGAATCAGTTTAAATATGAGCAATTAAGAATTCATATCCATGGCTAATTCTGAAGAAAACATATTTAGAAACAGAGATTGAGCAGAGGGTGTATTTAAGCAAGTCCTAAGCTATTCTTTTTCCCTGTTACTAAGATCATGAAGCATATGTGAATTTTTGCATACACAGAAAGAGAAAACATAGTTCAGAGTAACTTATTGTTCCATTAAATGACACAGGAATTCTGCAGCATAACACAGTCCTTCATTTCCACCATCAGATAGTACAGAGACTAGGAACTTCACCAGCAATTTATATTAGCAAAAAGTATGAAATATACAATGCAGCTCTTCAGAGAGAGATTCACCAAAAACCGACCCCCAATACGTTCTATGGGGGGGTATATATACAAAAATAGGAGATAAAATATCTAGATGATGAGTCATTGTGTAATAAATTACATCACCAACTCTGTCAAAGAAGTAAATGAAAGAAATAACTACAGCAGTTAATATTGGTATGCCAGTTGTCTTTTGTCAGACAAGCTTTGACTTTTTTGGATCAACAAAGTTGGTTGTAGCTGCGTCTTTAGTCTGTGTTTGCTGAGCATGCTGTCTTAGTGCTTTGCTAAGTCACTGCCTTGATCATTTCTGTAGTACTTGTGTGTTTCATTCTTTGCTGATCTGTACTGTGACTGAGACCTGAAGCTGACAAAAGGAAGAGTAGACCAAAATTACCTGGGCAATACTTCCGGCATTGATTGCCACCAATCAGCTGGAGGTAGCTGATGTCTTCTTATTTTTATGAGTGTTTCATCTACTTCAGTATATCTATAGAAATTTGGAGGCACTTCAAATAGATGATTAATCTCATGCTCAATAAAAAATAGATTCTCCAATTTATCATATAGAGATTGCCCAGAGGGAGGTCCTTCTTCTTCTGTGGAGCTTGTAGATGCTGTAATATGATTTTCAACATAATTGTTGATTCTAGTGGTATATTGTTCACAGGACAATAGCTTTCCATCACCGGTCACTAGGCTGGGCAATCCTCTGCTTTGAAATGCTGTTAGTTTTGCCCTGAAGTCATTTACTTCTGCCTGCATCTCCTGACATTTCCTTTCCAGAGTCTGTATGAAATTTCTTAAGCTCAGCACTTTCTTTGTTGTCGGGATAGTGTCTGTTCGACTGTGGATGTCCAGTGCTGCCAATTCTTCCTTAGTGTGAGTGTTCAAGAAATGAATCATCTTGTTGGCCTGCTCAGGAATAATCCCCAATGTTGCTCTGGCCTTCTGAATTTCAAATTGAGCCACACGTATTAATTCAATTTGCTCATGTATAGCATGTATTGATCGCTATTGGTCATTCATTGATTGGCTAATTTTGGCCCACAAAATCTTTTTGATCTCAGCCAGAGTTTTGTCTAGAGATAGTTCTTTTTCTAAGGCATTCACTCTAGTCTCTAGGGATTTTATTTCCCTTTGCTTCTCGGCCATTGTCATTTTAGACGTCATAACTGGCCTCTAGTTTGGCCAACCTTTCTTTGGCCTCCTCTACTTCTGTCACTTGAATTTCAAGTTCCTTGACAGCTTTCATTAGGTCCTCCATACTCATACTGGATTCTGGTGCTGCTGTTGTTGCTGCTGTAGCATCTGTAGTTGATGTAGCCGTTGTAGGTGCTGGAATGGCAGGAGGGACTGCTGTTGTTTGTGTAGGAGGAATAGGGCCAAGAGTTGTAGATGTTTGAGGTAGTTGGGAGGTTGACTCCCCCAGTTTATCTTGCAAGGCTTTCTCCTATTCCGCCTCCATCTGTAATATTCTTTTATTCATCTTTAGAAGCAAATCCATGGTGTCATCAACCTCGTTTTCCTGTATAAGTTCTGCAGTTTGACAGTGAATGGTTGCAGGCAGCTTTGCCTACTTTCTGAGTGTAGCGATATCATCTTCCTTCTTCTTCATAAGGGCCTTGATACCCTTTGGATCTTTAGGATTGTGTCCTAGATCAACAATAATGTCCTCCAACGTTTTTATTCGGTTATCCTTGGCAGTGGAGGACATCCTTTCCAAATCTAATTGAGTATTTGTATTTTTCAATGATTCCTTTAATTGATGGGCCAACATGGCCTTGTCTGCAAGCGTGGCATAGACCATTTCCCCTGTTTGCTTATGCAGTTCAATTTGATCCATGGGATGTATGTCCTTGGAGAGGACTTCCATGTTTGTCTTTATGTAGTCTATAGATGATTTGGGGTGTGGAACTTTAGGCTTGAAATGAGTAAAAATCATCTTGTCCTCCTTTATATCATACACTGATATCATTCTTTGTTGCTTGGAGGGTGTTGTTTTCAAAAATTGATCATAAAGTTGTATTCTTAATAGTTCATTTTGTGCCTTGATGTCCATGAAAGTTCCTTTGATACCAGTTGGCTGCTTGCCCTGCTGCCTGGAAGAAGACACCTCTGTACTATGCTACATACCTTGTTCCTGCTAAAATGAGCTGGTAGTAGTCTGCTAGCTAGACTCTCTCTCTCTCTGTTCTGGCTCTCTACCATTTCTTCACTGATTTCTTCTTTAGCTTGAGGGTCAATTCTTCGCCTCTTGGCTTCTGGTTGCTGTGCTGACCCACTTGGAGGTGTGGGCTCCTCTCTATCATGTTTCTTACCTCTCTCCTCATTAAGAGGAGTTTACAAGACTGGAATTTGTGATCTTTCATTTTGTTGTAGAGGGGCTTGCCCTTGACTCTGATCTTCGGAAGTGATGGGTTGTTCTGTCTCTGCTTCCTGCTGTGTATCCATCACTTCTTTTCCCTTTGTTGTAGCTGTTGTTGTTGTAGATATTTGTTGGGCAGTCTGTGCAGCTGCAGCAGTGGATGTGCCTTCCCCAACTTGGAGTGGTAGCTTGAATGTCACCTGGTGAAAAGAATCCAAGTCAAGAGTTTTTTCTAAATCTTTGACATTTTGCTCCATTATCTCTTCTTGAGTAAATTCTTCAATTAATGTGCCTGGCACCCACTCATCTTTGTTGGCATATTGCTCAATTTGTGGAATTGGATAGTGCTTATAGGCTAATAGCATATATTTGACTCTTCTAGCACTGATAAAGCCATCAGGGTCATAAGGGACCCACCATAAACTGCTTTTTAGTTTAAACTATTTCCCGAGTATTTGATCAACATCTTGCCAACCATCTTTCTTGTTCATGATAAAGGGGCCTAGATGGTCTTTGAATTTCAGGTTAGCTTTCTTCTTGGCACTATGAAAATGAGTAAGATCTGAATTAATGAGTTGCCTATAGTATTCCAAGGCAAACAATCTCATGGTTACTTATCTTGGGAGCCTGTAGTGACAGAGCTCACAACCATAGATCCTAATGACAGTGTGATTTTGGTATAGATACCAATCACCTATTTTATGATTCTTAGACAACTGCAATATTTTCTGCATGTCATATGACAACCTAGGAGGAGGAGTTCTTTTCAGGAGAAATGAGACTGGATAAACAAATTGGTCAATGAACTCACAGTAAGAATATGGAGAGTTCTGAACTTGATGGAAAATTGAAGACCAAAAGATAACATACCTCCTTTCACCCTGTGAATCCAGCTTTTTGTTGGGGCATTGGAAGCAATCTGACTGATAGTACATGAACAAATGATAGATATATGATGAATATTTGAATACTGCCTCCCTGTCCAGCTTTAGCAGTTGGTCATGTATTTTATTGGCAATGAACTTGGCATAGTTGTACTTAACAGTAGGGGGCTTTCCAAGGCTATATGCAGACAAAAGAACCAACACTGTTTCATCAATATGCTCACTTGTTGTGAAACCCAGCACAGAGGATATCATGTCTACAAGCAACTTGCCTACCTCATTGAAATTGACATATAGGAAAGGAGGTGGCCTTGTAGGTTGGCGGTCTGCTCTCATGAAGGTCTTGGCAATTCTAGCAATCTCAGTGTTGGAGAGTTTGGGGACTTCATCCAGCAGGTATTTGATGGAAAAAGGGATGAACAGTTGGGTCTGTTTGAAATTGAGCATCTGATTAATGGAATCAGGAGTTATATGAAAGAGTATGCTCCCAGATGGAGACTTGACAGTTCTGAGGCTTGGGTCATAATTTTCAGCATAGAGGTGAATTATCTCAGGGAAAATATATAAAGAAGGCAAGAAATAGATGGGCAAATTTGACTCCCAAATGCCATACATGTCACTGTTGTTTAAATAACTATTTCTCAGCTGGCAGAAGGTCTGCAAGTGGTTTCTGTCTCCAACCAAATCCTGAATGAGGTAATCATTGTCAACTAAAGGCAGTGCTTCAAGCTCCTTGTTAGGTGCATTGATAGGAACATTTAGAGCAGTTGGAGTAGCCATATTGAAATCTTTTCTGTGCTAATACTTGGAACTAGGATTCAGTACAATTATTGCAAACTGCAAAGTGAATTTGTATTTGGTAGTGGCTTTAGCTGTTCGTAATGTGTGTCAAAGGAGAAATTACAGAGTTTCAATAGACTTTATCTCTGGTTGATAAACTTGTGGGGCAACTGTAGGGCAAATAAAACTGTCTTTGAGCTTAGCAGGTGGACTTCTGCAGAGAGAAGTCTGGTGAGAGTGGACAGTGAACAACTGTGAGGACTTGTGTTGGCAGCACAGGCTCTTAAAGCCAATTTTTCAAGTGAATTTCGCAGACTGATGCGGGTTTACTGAGCTTTGTGGGCAGAGGATGTTAACCAGAAAGTTTAGACAACAATTAGGTGCATAATTGTGTCAGTGTGGGTGCTAGCAGAATTTTATGCGGGTAAAAATGGACCAAATGGTGAAAACAGGGGTAAAAAGGTTGACTGTGGGAAAATACATGGTTTTCACGACGCCGAGGGTGTTGAGATGGAACAATGGTGAGTACCTACGTTGAATTTGCAGGCGGCAGCAGCTCAGACGGTTAAATTCCAGGTTGGGCAGCAAATCGACGTGAATGGCATGCACAACGCTCCCAAAATAAGCAGTGAAAATGACATAAAACCGTCCTTTTGCGTTGTTTTATGCAAATTCGGGACTTTTTGGTGCTTTTGGCGCTTTTTGGCGATGATGTCGGCATGATGTCATCGACGGGTCCCCGGTACAGCAGGATGACATTGACCTCTGACATGGATGGTGAGGTGGCACAGGACACGGTGGCGTGGCGTGGACGCAGGTATATTAGGTGGCAATGGCACGGCGGCAGGGCGCGAACACGGTGGTGACGTCACAGATGACGTGGTGCTGACGTCAGGGGCAGAGGGTGGTATCCGGTTTTCTCACCGCACCACCTTTCGGCATAAGCGGTATTGTGGGAGGGGCCTCCGAACACCCCGGAAAGGTGACGTGTGGCGGGGTTACGGCGGTGAAACCACAAATCCCTCGGACGCTAAACATCCGCCGGCTTGTGGGTGAAAATGACCGCCCACCCTTGGATCCGGGGGGCCGATGATCGGACGGCTGGCAGGGGTTACGGGGTGGTGGAATATTAACTATGGGGCGCGACAATAATAAAATATTTAAAGCAATGGCAGGGTGGGTTTAAACTTTAATCAGCGGGGTTATATGAATGCACACTCATTCTACATTTATTTAACTTAAATGTAAAAATGAATACATTAGCGCGGGAGGGAAAATGGGGTTTGTGAGTGGGCAACGCTATAGACTTTAATTTCAACCAAAATTTAATTAATTCCATAATGTTTGAAAGGGGGGAGGGTTAATATTAGTCCCAGATGGACTAAATATTTCCCACACTGACTTATATGGCTATATTGCTACCGGGTGGGGTATTAAATAAATTTTTGGGATTTTATATAGTTTTTTGTAGAACTAGGGAAGGGGAGCAATGTTAAGGAGCTAAATAATAAAATTAGTTGTTAATATGAATTTGTGAGGTGAAAATGCAGGGGAAAATGCTAAGCTTATGAAATAAAACTTAGACACATAAGAGAAATGGAATTCAGAATAGTGATTTTTACACAAGAAATGTGGCTTCTTTTCCTTTAGTCAACTGAGAGTTTTACTTGGGATTGGTACTGGAATGAAGTGAAATAAGACTGTTGGGCAGATCCCAAGGTCTTTGGGGAGTGTTAGTAAATGATCTTTGGGGAAAAAGGGAAATTAGTCATGCTTACATTGTTATGTCATCAAACCTCTGCTATGGTGCCAATACCCTGAATGAGATGAGTTCTTCTTTGATAAGCCAAATGGTAATAGCATCTTTACTTCTGCAACCTCACACTACCTACCCAACTTAATAATCCTAACATTTTTTTATTCACTTTAACTGGGTGCACTTAGATTAGCAGACCCGGATTATCCTATTTTCTTTTGACTGCCCTCCTATCTAAATCTACCCTTATCTCTTCCAAGGACCCAGATTAAGCAGTTGGGCTCCTTCATTTCTCTACCTAGCTAGTCACCTGCCAAGCTTGAGCTGATTGGACGGGAATGATCCTCTATTCTGAAATAAACAATTTAAACATGGCATGGTCCAGATTGAACTGTTGGGCCATCCATCAAGTATGATGAGCAGCAGTATTTGCACATTGTGATGCTGCCAATAAGATAGTAGTGGCATTTTGACTAGCCACTTTCCTGGTCTTTGATTTGGGGTTCATTTTCACTATTCTTCCTAACCAGTTGATTTTCTTTCCTTTTGATTATTCTTTTAAGGCATACCCTCTTTTCATCTTTTAATTTTCCTAGTCTGTATACAAAATATGGAACCTTTGCAAGATGCAATGATGAACATATTTAGCCTTTCTACTGTCAATCATGAAAAATGAAACCTATTGGTATAGGAACCTAACAAATTCGAAGAGTACATATTTTCCATTGACGTATCATGGACTGAAGACAACAAGTTCTTACATAAGAGAGCAAACAATAGATAACCAAATGTTGATAGTTGTACAAGTCCTCTTGCACTTTACCCAATTTGTTTGAAGAGCTGCACATAGTCCATGTGAAACTAACCTATGGATGAAAACAAGAAGAAAAACCAAAAGAAAAGAAAAGAAGAAGAAAATGCATAAGCAAAGAGAATGAGAAAACAAAAAAGCAAGCAAAAAAACAAAAAAAATGAAGGAAACATGCATACAAGAAAACGACTCAAAATAAAACACTAGTCCTACTCCCAAGATAACAGTGCATGGGTCATCTCACGTGAAGTGATACTTCCAATGTAGCCACCAGTGCATTGGTTCACCCATGTTGGTGAAGGCATGGTTCATAAAGAACATAGTTGTGTGAACTAGCAGATGTGAAACATACAACAATGAAAACATACAGACTCTAAGCTTATAAGCATCCATAGAACAAGAATGAGTGAAAGTGCATGACATGCACTCTATGGACTTGCCATGGTGCTATGCTACTTTGTGTAGATGATGAGTGTATTCATTTCTTGACCGTGACATGCAAGAAAACATGGGAGAGGTAGACTACATATGTTGCGCAAGTGTGCTTGTTGTGTAAGATTCCTCCAATGCATGAGAGATGGGATTGTGTAGTTCAAGTGAAGGAAGTGAAATACGAGTGTTAGATTGATCTTCAATGCATATAGATGAGTGATGAGGAGCCTTTCATTTTTGAACAATTTCCTAATCAGAAGTGAAACCAACCTCAAGACAGCGAGGGCTTGACGTAACCATGAGCTCTGGGTGAAGTGCCTCAACAATCTACACGGCTTCGATTTCGTAGACATATGGATCATCATAGACCATGTAGTATACCTAGGGGGGATAGTATGGGGTACAGATGGAGGTACCCAAGGGAATAATGTAATAATGGGATGGGCCATAGTTAATAAATAAAGTGGTTAACCCGCATCATGTAAGGGACCACAAGTAGTTAGCAATAATGTGATAAGCCCATGGTATTACATGGATGGTATTGAGAGAACCATGGTAATGACCCATGGTATTGTATGTATGTATCCTATATAGAGGCTAGAGACTCTCCATTGAGAAATGTCAAGGATTATTGTATTGTCAAGCATATGGCTTGTGGAGTGTTCTCCTTCCTTAAGGAGTGAATGTATGGTGTTGCCCTACCTTAAGGGTTTTGATTAATAACGAATCATTTCTATATTTTGTGTTTGTAATTATCCTAAGATTATTTACAGTTATTGGGTATATTGGTATTCTCATATATTTTTGGGTCAGTTATATTACAAACCAGTGGATTAGACATATTAACAACGAGTGAATCAACATTGTGATCAGATGATGAGGTAAAGAGATCCGACAACAAAGATCAGAAAACTCAGGATGTTGGTCAGCATGCTCATGATTTGATCAATCACACAGAGAGGTAGATGAGAAGCAAGAATGTTCATCCTCTATGTTTTCAAAAAAATAGATGAAAAATCAAGTGGATGTTCAAAGAATGATTGGTCCTCTCTATTGTCAAATGACGGGCTAACATCATGTGTGTCTTGCGAATGATTAATAATGGGTTCTTCCATGGATGGAAATACACATGAAAAATCCAGGTTTGGTGGGATCACCAAGGAGGTTAGGAAAAAATGCAGGATGTACAGATAGACAAGGATGGTCCTTTGGTATCGGCGGATGTTCAAGCTCCTAATCATACTCTTCATGAATGCCAACGTATGTTGGTTGTGAAACACCAAATCCATCGACAAATCGATCCTTGTTCAAAATATTTGTAGAGTTCGGAATGCAATAACACAAGAGAGTGGAATCCAGAGAATGATCAGAATACAAGGATGGAAGTTGAGGTATGAAATACATGTGATAACCCATGGGATTCTAAACCAAGTCTGTGCAAAAATCAGAAGGAGTATTTCAGGAGGAAGTGTCAGTTCAAAAAATGTGTATACATGTTGTCCCACATCATTATGTGGTGGTGGAGCTATTGATGAAGGGATGGCAGATAGTCACTTGTGATAGCGACTATGTCCACCTTAGATTGTGCAGCTCCACCACTGAAGTATGGTAAATGGGGCTTCAACTTGAACTTCTTGTTGGGATTGACAAATTTGATGAGACAATATTCATATCTATCAATGAGATTCTAGAATTTCATCTGCTTTTTCGGAGCTTGAAACTAAAAAACATGGAATTGCTGCCAAAAATCATCAAGCAATTCTTGCGGAGCCTTATGTTGTTGTAACATTTTTTGTCAAGGGGTTCTAGATCAAAATGATAGAAAGTAGATTCAATGAGATCATAGAACTGTTCAAGTGAGTGCATGCTATCAACCAATAGGCTACAACACCATCGTAGTGGGGATTCACGAAGTATGTATGCAAGCAACAAACTGACCTCTTCTGCATAGAACTCATCTACATTATCAAGGAATGGATAGAAGTCTTCTAAGTACTTAGGCCAGGCCACTTCGACTTTACCATCATACATGAATTCAGACAAGAGATAAAAAAAAAAAATCCCTTGTGATGTTGAGAGGTTCATCATGCAAAAAATATTGTGGAGGGGTGATTGTAATAGAATCCATGATAGATGTGAAAAGGCTCAAAACATGATGAGAGGACACAGCTTGTCATTTTCCCTCCTTCTAGTGCCAAAATTTTGACAATGCTAGACCCGCCAACATATAAGGGGATCTCTCCGATAAGAAGTCCTTACTAGACCTTAGACCATTTGGTGTAGGAGTCCCAACAGTGGGTCGTACGATATCGCCTTGACCATGGTTTCACACAGAAGAAATTAAGATTTCCCTATTGGTAGCAAGGGTTTGACATATGTAGCATGTCAAGGAAGGTGCATGAATGGTTCTAACACACGGAGGGGGAGGTGAGTGCCCCCCTTGGAAACCTATGAAAGCATAGAGTTAAGAAGGGAATACACGAGCTAAGATGCGTCAAAAAATGGAAGGAAAGTGAGCTAGCAATCCAAAGTGATGGTTAAACCAGTAACACATTTCAGTAAGATTCATACATACATATACAGAAAATAGCTACACCTGCATGCATAAAAAAACAGACATATATATCATTTAGAGTAACCAAGATAGCTGAAATACAATATGACATATGCATGAAACTTGTTGGCTATATTATATTAAGAAGTGTAAGTTCCAGTCATACAAAATGACCATGATCAATCACTAGTTCCGACAGTGGAACATTATAGTCATTGTTGCCTACTCCTCCAAAGCGATATACTAGCTCTTCAGAGTGGAGAAGCCAAGGCTTGTTACAATACTCTCCAAGCTTTCTCTAAGATACTCCTATCAGAAGCTTGGTTGACCAAAAGCCTTTACAATGAGTTATGAGGGACTATTTATAGCAAAGGGTGGGGTGAACCTTGACATTCCCTTTTGTGACCATTCATCTATCCTCATGACTCTTCAACTACTCTATGACTATTACATTCAACTATCGACACTTGAACCCATGTGAGACAAAATGGCTTGAGCAACCCATGCAAGACATCATTAGCACTCAGACCATTGTGGTGATACCAATTCTTTGACATCCTCATGATGGTCGATGGCAGTGACTTGATGCCAAGCTTGGTCACCCGTGACGGTTCCCATACACTCAATGGTGACATCTTGCTGAAAGCGAACTCTTGCCTCCGTTGCATCTGGGTACATTGATATGGCTCCTCCATCCAACTTGACTGATAACATGAGCATGTTCATCTTGGGTGCAAATGGATTGGAAGCATGTTTTTGCATAGTGTCTGTGTTGATCTCCAAGCATGTGTTGGTGGTCATGCGCATCAACTTGTTGGAATACATATTCGACTCCAGTGAGTCTTACTTCTTGTCATCACCTCAGTGAGTGTGTCAAATGGGTGTGATTGCATGCATGCACACACTGACATGCATGTTGTTGAATACCCTTACATGTGATCAACAACATTGCTCACCTTGTCTACTCTGTGCTAGCTATTGGGATGGATATATAACTTGTATGGGCATAGTTTCATACATATGTGCATGTTTTGTGCCTCTTGTTATGCTTGTTCCCACTACAACTCCTTCTCTTGTCTACGCAACTCTTGTTCCTCCTTGTGTTTCTACTTTAGCACCTGCAACTCCTTCTATGTTTCTCTCTCTTTTCCTTCGAGTGATCCTCTTTTCACGCCATCGCCTCATAGCCTCAGTGTCCAAATTTTCTTTCAACATAAGTGGATCTGCTTGAGCATGCAACTTTGTTCTGCCTCTGTGTTGTCAACAACCTTCCTCTTACATTCGTCATGGGTAGGTGTGCTCCCTTCTGCTACTATGTTATGAAACCAGCTCAAGAAAAGATAGAAAAGATAGATCAACGCCTTAGAATTCAACCTCTTCGAGGGGGCAACCTCCTTTTTACATTACATAAATGAACAATTCTTGGATGATACAAATGACAAAAACCTCCTTTCTATATATAGGAGTCTTAAGGAGTCACAATATAACCCAGCCGACCTAACAATAATAATATAAAGCCACAAAAATAACAATAGAGGGATTCTATGGGGCACAGTAATAACAATATGGGGACAATAGGGGCACAACAATATTAATAAGCGGTATAACTACAATAGTAATGGGGTAATCACTAGTATTATAGGGACCCAACATGCCCCTCTCCTTCAAAAAAGTGTTGTCCTCAATGCTTGAGTAGTTCTGGATACTTCTGCATAAATTTCTCATTCTCCCATGTGGAATCTTCAACGGATAAGTTCTTCCACTTGATAAGATATTCTGAAATTCATTGATTTCGTAGCTGTCGAGTTCTTGTTTCTGTGACTGCTTCCGGTTCCAATATAATTTTTCCTTCCTCATCAAGTTCTGGAAATATTGTTTGAATTGGGAGCTTGTCGCCTATAACTTTCTTTAAACATGAAACATGGAAAAATGGGTGCAATCTAGAAGCTGCAGGAAGCTCCAATTTGTATGCCATAGTACCAATCTTTTGCAACACCTTGTATGGACCATAATACTTTGGTGATAATTTATTATCCTTTTTAGCTTTCTTGAGGAACATTTGCTTATATGGTTGTAGTCGTAGGAATACCCAATCACCTACATCAAAACTTCTTTCGCTGCGATGTTGATATGCCTGTTGTTTCATTCTATTTTGTGCTAACACGAGGTTATCCTTTAAGAGTTGGAGGACTTGTTGTTGATGTTCAATGTGATGTTCCATTGTTTGAACCTTAGAATTTTCTCTTAAATATGATGTGATGGATGGTAGCTGATACCCATAAAGTGCCACAAATGGGGTCATTTTTGTTGTTGTCTGGAAGGAAGTGTTATACCACCATTCAGCCAGAGGCAACCATTTGACCCATTGTGTCCGTCTATCAGATACAAAGCAACGAAGATATCCTTCCAAAAATTTGTTTACTATCTCAGTTTGCCCATCAGATTGAGGATGATAAGATGAGCTATGAGCTAACTAAGTACCAAGACAAGAAAATAATTATGTCCAAAAATTCCAGTGAAAATGGGATCTCTGTCACTTACAATAATCTTTGGGTTTCCATGTAGCTTTTGAATTGTTTCCATAAATGCAGTAGAAACTGTACTGGCTTTAAATGGATGTGATAATGCACAAAATGGTGCATACTTGGTAAGTCTGTCAACTACCACCATGATGACACTCTTCCCTCAGACTTGGGTAAACCTGTGATAAAAAAATCCATTGAAACCTCCTTCCAACATTGGCTTGGAATGGATAAAGGTTGTAATAGACCCGGTGTCTTAATTGTTTCAACTTTATTTTGTTGGCAAACCAAACATTCCGCCACAAACTTTTGAATATCTGATTTAAGGCTGACCCAAAAAAATTCCTTCTTAACCCTGTGGTAAGTTTTTAAGAATCCTGAGTGCCTTCCTAAGGGAGAAGTGTGCAATTCCATAAGAATCTTTTGTTTTAGCTGGGAATTCTTATAGAGGTATATGTGATCTTTGTACCATAATGAATCATTTTGCCAGCTAAATGTATGAGACGTACTGGAATCTTGTTGTAATTTTCGAATAAGTGCCCACACTTCTTCATCATTCTTCCATTCCTCCCTTGCTTCGTTTATCCAATCTGGT